>CM070090.1:17039667-17084667 GCA_036178185.1 Liparis tanakae | reverse complement strand
GGAAAAGTCATGGAATTTTAAAATGTTCATTTCCAGGCCTGGAAAAGTCAGGAAAAAACTTAAAGCCCCACTATGTAGTGTTTCCCTTGTAGCGCCCCCTTCAGGTATTTAACGTGTACTTCAGTGTCCTAAATACCCAGTTACGATAGATCAGGTGTCTGAACCTCTGGCTCTGAGCCATATGTGGCTCTTCTGGTGACGCATATGGCTCTTTTGAGTTTGAGTTAAATAATAATCTCCTCCGCCCCCTGTAACTTTCTCTCTCCTCCAGATGACAGCAGCAGTAATGTCAGGTCCCTTTCTTAAAGGCGTCTTTGTTCTTTAAACTAAAGGTCTGTTATTGGTCGTCTCCACAGCAGCATGTCTCTCTGTCTCTACGTCGCGTAGCGGAGACAATAAAAAGTCCCCTGTGAGGTGGACTGGACTATGTGACGCTGGTCATCATGACAGAAAGCAGGTCCAAGGACCGGGCGCTACAACATGTGACATAGTCGGGTTTTAGCCCACAGACCCCGATGGAGGAGGAGACATCCACACATTAAAAGTCATTGTAGCGGCACCATTTTGTTCAAGCTGTTATTTTAAGGTAGGAATTGTTACATAGTGGGGCTTTAAATCATAAAAGTTTTGGAAAAGTCATGGAAATGTTATATTTAAATGTTCATTTACCCCGAGTTTGAAGTAATTAATATGTTTGTTTTTTAAGAAAGACGCTCAAAAACGCTCAACATTTTCTAAATTGTTCTTGTTCATCCCGAGATTTCAGTTTGGTCGAAAATAGAGTGGGGAAAAAAGTATTTAGTCAGCCACCAATTGTGCAAGTTATCCCACTTAAAAAAATGAGAGAGGCTTGTAATTTTCATCATAGGTAAACCTTGACTACGAGAGACAAAATGAGGGGGGGAATCGAGAAAACCACTTTGTCTGATTTTTAAAGAATTAATTGGTAAATTCCTGGGTAAAATAAGTATTTGGTCAATAACAAAAGTCGTGGACATTTGGTTTAAAGTCCTGTAAACCCATGGGTCAAAACGTGTAAGAACCCTGTTATTACCGATGTTGTGTTTACTTAAATATTACACGCCTACGACTATCGGAGTGTGTACCCCCCCCCCTCTGCTCGGGTTGCAGTCCGCCAACGCAGCAACTGCCCGTAATGGCTCGATAATTATGTCTGCAGGCGTCGCCTCCGATTGGCTCATCCACCATTTCCCTGAAGATTCAAGCGACTAATTATGATGATTAGAAATGTTTTGACCCAGAACCAATTACTTACGACACAAGGTGAAAAAAAAAAAAGAGAATCTCTTTGTGTAACTATACACTTTCACTATTTAAAGAGAGGCGGCTAGGATTACGTGACAGAAAATAACCACACAGGCCTGAAGCTCTCCTCTTCTTCACGCCGCGTACAGATTCCTGGTTTGAATTGCATCCCTTTCTTTCTATTCACTCAGAGGCAGTGATACCTAGTTTAAGGAGCTGTCGGCTCGTACAGTAAATTCCTTTGTGGTTTCCTTTGTGCAGTCTTTTCACAAGTGTTACAATAGCGCAACATTTCACGGGTATTTTCTTCTGGAGATGCAGAGCGGCACACGAGAGACACATGAAGGTGATGAGGCATCGCCTGGTACCCTCAGCTGTACTCTAAAATCATTGGTTCTCATATCGGGGAACGGGAAGGGGCTCCAGGGGGTACGTGTGGAACACATTCGGTCTTGATTGGTTCATTCCCTTCACCTGCCCTCAGCCACTCATCTTCAACTTAAACCAAGTCCTGCCTTGCTTCCTCTGCACAGGAGCGCGTGAGATTTTTCTAAATGTATGAAAAATGAATGTCCATTTAAAAAATCTTCAGAAATAGTAGTTATTTAATAACAATAAAAAACATTCATACATTTAATTTAATATATTCTATTCTAAAGGAAAGAAGAGAAAATAGGGACTGGTTCAGTGGTTAGCAGGTCCGTCTTTTTCTTTTTATTTTGTCAATCTGAAGCATTTATTAGTGTCGATTTCAATTGATCCAATCTGTAAGGTAACACTTGAGCTCGCATATGAAACTCTAGTAGCGCCTACTTCTTCTTATTACTGTAACTTTTTTAATTATTACTTCAAAAACAAACAAGCTGATCCGTCGTTCCATCAGGGGGTTGGCGGTTCAATCCCCCCTGTAGTCGATGAGTCCTTGAGCAACACACTTCACCCCGAGTGGTTCCCTGTGTTTACGGTGTACGAGTGTAACGTGATTGTAAGTCTCCTTGGTTAAAAGCATCTGCTAATTGTCATGTAATTGTCAGGTAGTTTCCCAATTAGTTACGTAAACAGATACATGTACGCTCAGTGCTTTTTTATTCATCTATTTTACTCTCTATAAATAGTTATGCATACTCTAGAGATGAAATATATTGACCCTTTGACCCCGTGTTCGATCTCTGCGTCCTCAGGTAGAGGGAGCCGCGTACGTCGGTTCCTTTGCGTGGAAGTCGCGCGGCGTCGGCATGTGGGACCGTCCTCGAGGGGAGAACATGCTGGACAGCGGAGCGCCCTTCTACGACACCTACCAGACGGCGGACGGGAAACACGTGGCCGTGGGAGCCATCGAGCCGCAGTTCTACACGCAGCTGCTGAAGGGTTCGTAGGGGGATCCGAAGTGGAGGCGAATCTGTAGATGAAATCAGCTAGCTGTGCTTCTCTGTCGAGTTATGTTATAATATATATATATATATATTTTTTTATTATATAATATATCTATATATTATAATATATCTATATATATAATTTAATATATATTATACTAGTATATATTATATATAATATATCTATTATATTATATTATTATGTGTATATATATATATTATAACATATATATATATATAATATAATATATATTATATTATTATGTTTTTGTATATATTATAATATATTATAACATATATAATATATCTATTATATAATATAATATATCTATTATATTATATATATTAGAATATGTTATAATATAGGATATAATATTATATTATTATGTGTATGTATATATTATAACATATATATATAATATATATTATAATATATCTATTATATTATATATATATATAATAGAATATCATATCATATCATATTATATGATAGCGCCTGAACAAAACTGTAAGCTCTCTCTCTTTTTTTCCTCTCTCTTTCTCTCTCTCAAGATGAATGGACTGTTGTGTTTTTGCTAAAGTAATAAAACAGTAAAAAGAAAAGAAAAATGTAGCTTCAAGCACCTGTCAATCTGCACGTTTAACTTAAAAGCAATATATATATATATATATATATATATATATATATATATATATATATATATTCCTCCCCAGGTTTAGAGTTGGACGCTGCAGCGTTGCCTCCTCAGATGAGCGTCTCTGATTGGCCGGAGCTGAGACGGATCTTCACACAGAGCTTTGCTTCAAAGACCCAGGCGGAGTGGTCGAGGGTCTTTGACGGGACCGACGCCTGCGTTACGCCGGTGTTGTCCTTCGAGGAGGTGAGCGCGCACCCACACAACCAGGAGAGGGCCTCCTTCGTGACGGACCACAGCGGGGAGGAAAGCCCCCGGCCCGCCCCGCTTCTCTCTCGGACCCCTGCGGAGCCGTGCCTGGCCCCCGACCCCGCTATCGGAGGACACACAGTGGAAGTCCTGGAGGAGTTTGGGTTTACGTCAGCGGACATAGACCAGATGCTGACAGCAGGGGTCGTAGAGGTCAACGCTGTCAAAGCCAAGCTGTAGAGACATAATGGAGGTCAGAGATATTGATTTTGACCCCATAGAAAAACTCAAATTTATCATTAAATACTGATTTACAATAAAAAAATAAAGAAGTGCGAAACACAACGCAGGTTTTGTGGTCCACGTCGAATATAAATATCCAGGTTGCAGATGTTTGTGCAAATCCAAAGTGCTGCACGGCGAGGCAATTTAAGATATGCATCACTTCATTAGTTATTTGTGTGTATTGCATCCATGTTTACGATAAACGGCGAGCACCTGGAGTGATGGAAGTAATCAAATGAGCAGAAAATAATAAATACAAGATGACAACAAAATATATTTTTGGGGGATTTTTTTAATTTGTTTACTTATCAGTGGCATTTTTTTAGATTGTAATCTATTTATTTTGACTGCCGGGTGCAATAGTGTCCATCACTATTTACTTCAGGTTGTAAGATTAGCCATCGCCACGAGAAGTTCATGGACATTTAAACCTGGCTGTATAACAATTTTGTAAAATAATCATAATAAAGATGCAAATGTGTGAAACGTGAATGTTGAGTTGAAGCGGGGACTGGATGTTGGAATGACTTTCAGCTCAACAATAAGCTGATGGAGTTAAGGTAATATGATGGAGAGCAGATTATTGGTTTATTACATTGTATATTTTGTCTTGAGCCAATTTGTTTTAAGCTGTCGAGAAATGTGAATACAATACCTTCTAAACGTTGCAGATTGAAGCTGAACCTATAGAGCGTGTTCACTCACGGGACCACAACGCCATGATGGGGTCCATGCACGGCGTTGTTTTGCATCGTTTTACTCCGCTCTTCTTTAGAAATGGCCATTATAATACGTTAAACACGAAATTGTCTTATCAAGGTGAGCCCACACTTTTGAACGGTAGTGTAGTTGTTAATGTCCCATGGTCGATAGCGGAAATGAAAACTGTTTTACAGGAATGTGACCGGGCTATGCGCTGGTAACTAGGGGTAACTAGCGAGTAAAATCAGGTAAAAAAGCGTTGCGAATATTCAATTCCAACCGCTGAAATGTTTCTTTGGTAAAGCAGAAGGACATGAGGCTGCTGGGCTCTCGCATAACCAATCAGCGGACACAATAGGTCAACTTCCTCTGACATTTAATAAGACAAGTGGGACCCACGATGGCGCGATCGAGATGCTGACGTCACGTGAATACGCTCTACACCTTTTCAGTCTTTCTGTTTTTTTATATTATATAGAATAATATATTGTATTGCAATGATTGACTGAATAAAGATACACAAAAATAAATGAATACACAACAACAATTGTTCAAAGGGATTTCGTAAAAAAGAAACGTGAGGGAGGGATTCCTGATTCCCAGTGTGGCGATTGGTCGGCTGCGTGCCACCCGGCCTCCTGTGGAGGCCCCGGTGGGTTTTCACAGACCAGTGTCCTCTCGGTGTGGGCTTGTGCGTCCACAGCGGCGCTCCCTTCATCTGCAGCTCCGGCTGTGACTGAATGTGCTCTCGTGTACGTGGTTGTAGTTTAAACCTGAGGGCATGCAGCGATGTGAGGAATGTGGGTGGTGTGACTCCAACCATCTGACTCTCACAGTGCCGGGCCCGACTGAAGGCAAGGAGCATGAGATTAGTCCTGACTTCAACACAGTTTGATATATACAGGACTGTCTCAGAAAATTAGAATATTGTGATAAAGTTCGTTATTTTCTGTAATGCAATTAAAAAAAAACTAAAATGTCACGCATTCTGGATTCATTACAAATCAACTGAAATATTGCAAGCCTTTTATTCTTTTAATATTGCTGATTATGGCTTACAGCTTAAGAAAACTCAAATATCCTATCTCTAAATATTAGAATATTTCCTCAGACCAAGTAAAAAAAAAGATTTATAACAGCAAAACAAAATCAAACATTGTAAAATGTCCATTAATGCACTCAGTACTTGTTTGGGAATCCTTTAGCACGGATTACTGCATCAATGCGGCGTGGCATGGAGGCAATCAGCCTGTGGCATTGCTGAGGTGTTATGGATGCCCAGGATGCTTCAATGGCGGCCTTTAGCTCATTTGCATTGTTGGGTCTGGTGTCTTTCAGCTTCCTCTTCACAATACCCCACACATTCTCTCTGGGGCTCAGTCAGGGGAACTGGCAGGCCAATGGAGGACAGTAATGCCATGGTCAGTACACCAGTTACTGCTGGTTCTGGCACTGGGGGCAGGTGCCAGATCATGCTGGAAAATGAAATCCTCATCTCCATAGAGCTTTTCAGCAGACGGAAGCATGTAGTGCTCTAACATCTCTTGGTACACAGCTGCATTGACTTTGGACTTGATGAAACACAGTGGATCAACACCAGCAGCTGACATGGCTCCCCAAACCATCACTGACTGGGAACTTCACACTGGATTTCAAGCAACTTGGATGTTGCTCCTCTCCAGCCTTTCTCCAGACTCTGGCGCCTTGACTTCCAAATGAAACACAACACTTGCTTTCGTCTGAAAAGACGACTTTGGACAACTCTCCGGTGCTTCTTTTCCCCTTGCAGGTGTTTCGAGTTGATTAGACGATTCAAGTGATTAGTTGAATACCCTACTAGTATACTTTTTCATGATATTCGAAAATTTAGAGATAGGATATTTGAGTTTTCTTAAGCTGTAAGCCATAATCAGCAATATTAAAAGAATAAAAGGCTTGCAATATTTCAGTTGATTTGTAATGAATCCAGAATGCATGACATTTTAGTTTTTTTAATTGCATTACAGAAAATAAAGAACTTTATCACTATTCTAATTTTCTGAGACAGTCCTGTATATATATATATATATATATATATATATATATATATATATATATATATATATATATATATATATTTATTTACTATATATTTATTTTTATATATTGATCTATGTGTATATATAGGTGTGTGTATGTATATATATATATATATATATATATATATATATATATATATATATATATATATATATATATGTAAGCTGAATTACGTTGTGTTCTGCAAACTAGGAAAATAGAAGATTTGAAAAAGTCCAAAGTGTAATTTTGTAATTGTTGGACTTGTGTAGAGTGTGTTGCTTTAAAGAAACCTTTATGGAAATTACACAATTACTGCATGGAAGTAATTTCGCTAATGGCGCCATCTATTACATAACAGGGCCCTTTACTTCTAAAGAGCCTTATCTCCCAAGGTGCAATTACGCTTCTTTCACTGTAAAACACACTGTACTCTAGGGCTGCTGCGAATGGATTATTTAGTATTATCTGCCGTTTCTTATCCTAATTAATAACTAGGCGTCTGACACATACACTCAAATCTGCCAGATGACAGCGCACGAGCCTGTTATACATCGATATACATCGATATACTCACGCGCGTGTGCATGTCAATGTGTGATCTCAGACATGATGAATCACGCTGGTTTTTGTTTGCAAGTAAGTATTTTCCTCCTTCTCTCTTCAGTTGCCGTCGATTTTCTGGCATTGAATTCAAAGCGCGGCCGAGGCTGAATGTCCCTGTCCGTCCCCCGAGGAGCGCGAAGCCTCAGTCATTAGAAAGGCCCGTTTCCACTAATGGGGCTAGAGAGTCAATTTCTTCTCTGTGCACTCTGAGTCTTTTAACTTCTACTTCCAAACCTCTACAGCTTATCTAAAAAGGTCAGGTAGTCGGTAAATGGGCGGACTACTTTATTTTTTTTATTTTGTAGAAATACACGTATTCGTTTTTTTGCTGTCAGAAATAAATAAATGAAGGATTATTATTACATTAAATTAGATATTCCTTTATTAAATAAATTGCAGGATCGCAGCAGTGCATGCACATTAAGTCATTCATAAAAAGATAAAAATAAAACCCATTTATACTATTCATAATAATATAAATGGTATAGGATTAAGCTGGTCACATTCTATAATATATACTAATTTGAGTGCTTCATGAATCTGATGTTAACGGGGTTAATGGCTCAGCTCAAACCACTGAACCTGTTTCTAGGTGCCAAGTATAGTGTTGTGATTATTTTTGTTCCCTGCGTTATTAAATTGGATGTGAGATGTGAGAGCATCTATAATAAGAGGCCACACAACTCATTACCTCACTGTCAATCAGCCTTTGGAGAATATTTGTCCAGCCACTTTGCAAAGGAGGTGCAGCATAAGCGTCCTCCTTAAAATTCACCCGAGGGCTAAGATGCTTTGTGAATAACCTTTTTATAGTTAGCAGGACATGTTCCCAACTGGAAGGAACAATTCTTAGAAACTTAAGTTATAATTCTGTGAATTGTCTTCGAATCTCGTCATGAGATGCAACGATGAGCTTTGTGGCCCCGGGTCGGGAGAAATAAATAAACAATGGTGCAGAAAAATCATAATTCAGCCCAATGAGCCCAAAACAATGAGTCCCTGTTTGGTGAAGACCTCTGAGTCAAGGTCAGAGCATCAGTCTACACAGCGCCAGCAAGAGAGGCAGTGTTTCATTGTACTAGCTGGGATTTATTTGTTATACTTAGTCAAATAAAGAATATTTAAATGCAACATCTTCATTGTTTGAAGGTGTTGATCGTATCATCTCACTGATTATTAAAGAAATGTCATGTATTGAATGAGGAGTCGGACCTACGAGGACTGAGACTCCTTCAACACGTAGAGAAACACTATAGGTTAATATAGGCTAATATTTACACATCTGGAGTATTCTCACAAGTGTTTTACTTTTATTCTATAACACAAATATTATTCAAATAGCCCTTGTGGTAGAGGAGATGCACTACACCCTCTTTTAGTTTGGGTAAAAGCCTATAAGCCTAAAAATAAGCTGGGGTTAAAAAGGTTCAACGAGAGTCTGCAGCTGTTTCTGTGTGGCTCTGCTTTTCCATGAACACTGATGTCAACATGTCAACAACAACAACGCCACCATGCTGATGTTTAGCAGCTATAATATTGATCAGTTAGGATGAAACTCACAGAAAAACACACTGAAACACACACACACTAATACACAGCTGTCCAGTTGTTTAGATATTTCACTTAAACGTCAACATGTAAAGCTGCTGGAGGAAAAGTAATTATCAGGTAATCCGCCCACCAGTCGAGGAGATTAGTCGGTGTGTTCCAACGCTGGGGTTCATTCATTTAAGTTAATTGCGAATGAAAACATGAGAAGGTGAGATAAGGTTTCCCATTATTAGTCCCTCAGCGGGGACACAGAAGCGGCTGCACAGGAGAGCAGAAATAAAATTATAATATTAAAGACAATAACAATATTAAATACAATAACAATATTAAATACAATAACAATATTACATATAATAACAAAATTAAATACAAGACAAATATTAAATAAAATAACAATATTAAATACAATAACAATATTAAATAAAATAACAATATTAAATACGATAACAATATTAAATAAAATAACAATATTAAATACGGTAACAATATTAAATAAAATAACAATATTAAATACAAATATTAAATACAATAGCAATATTAAATAAAATAACAATATTAAATTAAATAACAATATTAAATTAAAAACTACCACTATCTGATCATTAGTGACTGTGGAAACGGAGCAATGGACCCTCTTTACCACACACACACACACACACACACACACACACACACACACACACACACACACACACACACACACACACACACACACACACACACACACACACATTCCCATGCAATTCCAAACTCACATGCACTGCCCGGAGTCTTTACTACAGTACTCGAAACATCCAGTAATCTCCTAAATACTCCCACTTCTCTCTCTCCTCCCTTTCTTCCCGTGTTGTTCTCCGACTGGGAATCAGACCTTCACTCGGACTGGGAGGCAGACCATCACACAGACTGGGAGGACTACCTTCACTCGGACTGGGAGGCAGACCTTCACTCAGACTGGGAGGCAGACCATCACACAGACTGGGAGGACTACCTTCACTCGGACTGGGAGGCAGACCTTCACTCAGACTGGGAGGCAGACCTTCACTCAGACTGGGAGGCAGACCTTCACTCAGACTGGGAGGCAGCAGACCTTCACCCGGCTCTTGGCCTCATTGCTCAACGATGCAGTAGAGGGGAGGATTATCTGAAGCGGAGCTCCAGAGCGAGGACACCGGGTACCCGGCGGCCTGAGAGACACACTGCCGTACTCTCCGTCTCCTTCCCCCCTAGATCTCCTCTCATCGCCCTCCCTCTCCGTCCACCCTCCCTCCCTCCCTCCCTCCCTCCTCCCTCCACCATGACCCTTTTGTTGGAGGACCAGTCCGCGAGGCCCGGCAGGCCCACCGGCACGTCTCTGTACCCGACGGACTTCTCCGGCTCCAGGGACCAGGCGGACAGCGTGGACTGCGGCTCGGTGTTCGGGGCCGTGGAGCCCCCCCGGCTCTCGCGGGGCCGCCTCATCCTCCACGGCTCGGTGATGTTCGGGAGGGAGTTCTGCTACGCGGTGGAGGGGGCCTTCGCGACGCCGGTGCTGCTGAGCGTGGGCCTGCCCCGCAGCCTGTACAGCCTGGTGTGGCTGCTCAGCCCCATCCTGGGCTTCCTGCTGCAGCCCGTCATCGGCTCGGCCAGCGACTACTGCCGCTCGCCGTGGGGCCGGCGGAGGCCCTACATCCTGGCCCTGGGCATCCTCATGCTGCTGGGCCTCACGCTGTTCCTGAACGGAGACGCCGTGGTCTCAGGTGAGGGAGCCCAGGAATCCGATCCGAGGAAAGATGTTTTTTTTTTGCCTTGTCGAAGAGGTTTTAATCTAATTAGAAGATCTTTCAATCAGAGAAACAAATATTGCAGAGCACGCTGTTGAGTTCTGACAACGCCTTGATCTCCGTGCATTCTGGGTGTGCTTGGAGGAGTCATTGTGACTCAACTTGTAAAGCTCAAGGCGAACAGATGAGGTTTTATAACCTAATTAGCTTATATTCAAAGCCTTTTCTTATCACTTAGAGTGGCACCGGCTTTTGAATGAGCAGTAAGTTCTTGTTAAAAAGCGACACATCCATCAAGAGAAAAAAGAACGATTACGTGGGCTTAATGTTCCCTGGTTCTCACACTTTACTTCTGGAATGGAATGGAATGGAATTATACTTCATTAATCCCCAAGGGGAATTTTGTGGACACAGTAGCACCAATAAACTAAACACAGAAGAATAAAATATACATATAAGAAAGAAAGAAAAAGTGACTGTGCATAAACTATACAAGTGAAATATAAAATACAAAATAATATATATATATATATATTTATGTATATATACACAACATATATGCAAATATGTATATATACACACAACATATTCAGCAGTGTAAAAATTAAATAAAATGTGCAAAATGCAAAGAATACTTCTGTGGTAAGGTAAGCGGGCGGGGGGGGGGGGGGTAGAAGCACGAGATGGAAAATAAAGTCGTATGGGAACGTTTTTCGCCACATTTGGATTATAATGTTGAATTGATGAGCGTGTTGCAGTCAGAGTTTCACATGTTTTAGTCGTAGGATTACAACACCCCCATGGGGGTCAACCTCTGGCTGAACTTCATCTGGTTCAGTGGATTCTACACAGAATATTTGACTCTAGCAAACCGTGCCTCGCACAGCGTGAGCTTGAGCAAACCCGAGAATGAGATTCCACTTTCATTCCTCTGGGTCCTCCTTCCCCTTAGTTGGCCGGTGTTCTGTCATTTCATGCTACTTGTCGAGAACCGATACCTTGTGGTATTGCGCATGCGCCGAGTCGATTAGTTTTTTTTTGACACGCCCGTAATGTTTTGCCACCCTGTCGATGCACGTCTGACAACGGGGAGTGACATCCTCAAAATCCCGATTATTTCCCTAGTTAAAAGTACATTCAGCATGTATGTTGTACAGGTAGTAATAATATGTAGTAATGACATGTAGATTAATGAGTGATAAGCAGTTGCTATTTCTTTTGTGTCAACAACAAAGTTATTGTAAACATGAGTTTGTTCACATTATCATAATAAAGCACTGGTTTATTATTAGGGTATTTAGTGTTGTAGATGAACACTTTAACAGTGAAAAGTGAAACATTGAACTTTGAAAGAAAAGCATATTGTGATAGTACAATAACATCCTATCAGATAGGGGAGCATGAATCGATACACACCTATCGGTTTATGCAGCGGTAGCAAATTCTGACAAGGCAGCAAAAAATGACAGAACACCGGGTCTGAGCCAGCAGGCCTGCGTCGACTGCTCCCACTTTTAATCTTGTGACTGAAGTTTTTAAAAATGTGTCTTGTGCTCCTGAGCCACTGGCACCGACGCACGATGAGGGGAAACCTCACCGCGCATCTAGTTTAGTGTTGAAGTAGGAAATCTGACAACGTTCAAACAACCACGAGGATCCGGCAGGCGGCATCACGAGAAGTTTTAAAAGGAGCCCGTGACGTTTGCAGCCGCATGAATAGAGTCTCAGCCGAGAGCTGCGGAGCATTGTTCCCAACCCGACAGGTTCACAGGGGGGTGGAGTGCACATTCGGTTGGCCCTGAAACCTCTTTAATGATAGAGCTTGAAATTAATCTGGCTTCTTCAATCATTCCTTCTGGCTGATGATGGCTATTCATGAAAAAAAGGGGTTTGAGACATCTCTGCTATAATAAAACAGCAGCATCTGTATTTGTGTTGGGTGGTTGAGTTTCTATTTAAAACGCTCTGGGGTTTCGCAATAATCAGCTAGTATTTCTTTCTTCTGACGCGCTCCAGATAAGATGATTACGAGCTCTCGGAGTTGTAGCGAACGCCAGAGAAAGTTTTCTCTGTGTATCATAGCAACAGAAAAATCAACTCAACGTAAATAACACATCTCTCCACCACAATACGTCCATTAAAACACCGACACATTGTTCTTCCCTTTCTAAACACGTCCATCCACATAATTATGCTCCATAATGATTCTTATTCTCGATGTATCATTTCCTCTTGTCAGCGCAGCACGGAGCTTTACCTGTCAGATATAATTGTATGAAGGTAAGTGCTTCTCTGCTGTCTCTGGGCTCTTTCTCCTGTAACGTCTTTCCTCTACTCACCATATCCGACACGTCGTTGCCCGCTGCGCCGGTTGAGTGATGCGCGGCCTCTCTCCGTGTCTCGCAGCGCACGTCAGCGACCGCTCGTCCCGGAGCACCTGGGCCATCGTGGTGGTGATGATCGGCGTCGTGCTGTTCGACTTCGCCGCGGACTTCATCGACGGGCCCATCAAGGCATACCTGTTCGACGTGTGTTCGCACCGAGACAAGGAGAGGGGTCTGCACTACCACGCGCTGCTCACAGGTGTGTACCACGGACAACACACACACACACACACACACACACACACACACACACACACACTGTCGTAGCACTTGTTTCAATATGCATACATTGTATGCTCATCTTTTTCTTCAATCTTTTCTCTTTCGTTGTTTCCAATCTCGCATCTTGATGGACTTGCTTTGAATGAATGGGGGGGGGAATCCAATTCAATTCAGTTTATAGCCCAATATCCCAAATTACTCATATGTCTCAGAGTGCTTTACAATCTGTACACATACAACATCCCTGACCTTTGACCTTTCACATCAGATCAGACTATATTTTCTGACTATATCTGGATTAAAACACAGATTTGCACTTCAGTGGCACTTAAATAGCTCTTATTATGGTATTACTTTGGTATTACTATGTTATTACTTATGGTACTTTTGTAGTTTGACTATGTTGAAGAAATTTTTCTTTCTGTATTCCTGTTGTTCTTAGTTTGTACAATAGCTGGAAATGCACTTATTGTAAGTCGCTTTGGATAAAAGCGTCTGCTAAGTGACATGTGATGTAATGTAATCAGGAACAACTCCAAAAAAATAGGGAAAAAAAACCTTTTCACATGGAAAAAAGGGAAAAAAGAAAGTGAAGAACCCTTCAGGAGAGCAAGAGAGGAGGATCCGTCTCCAGGATGCACAGAAGAACAGACGTTATGTGACCAGGAGGAAGCGTTTCGGAGTTATTAGTCCATGTTAAAGACCTTCGGAGTGGTCGGAAGAAAAGCGATGGCATCTCTGTATCTTCTTCTTCTTCGTGACCCTGACGGATGAAGCAGCGCGACACTGATGGAGGTGTGAACACTCCGATGCACCGCGTCGCTGTCTGAGTGGTCTGTGAGCTCACTGAGGCTTTAGATGACTGTCCTTTGATCTCTGTAATGAGGCTTTCTAGCCCGGAGTGAGAAGAGAGGATTGATCCCACGCTGGTTAGCTTTATAAAAAGACTGGAGAGTCGAGAACTCTGTTTACTGGAATATCGGTCTTAACTCCCGCACTCCCGCCACACATCGTATTTCTCACGCTGAAATAAACTCTTGGCTATTTCATGTTTTAATGTGCCGCAGCGCGCAAACATGAGCCGCGCTGCGCTCACCGTGGAGAAATCAAGCGCTCCCCTGGAGTTCTGCTGTGAGGTGCCACTTATCAGCCAATCAAAAAAGGAATGGGCTACACAATAATCCATCAGAAAACAAACATATCTGTTGTATCTGGGTATGGATATGTCTCACGCTTGCCTGTCTTCAAAACTTGAGAGCCCTGAGTTTGCTAACCAACCACTCAATTCGGTTGTGGGTTTAATCTCTGTTGTTGGTTGTGTGTTGTGAGTTACAGTTTTACGGTGTTTCCCTTTTTATTTGAGTGTCCAACTGTGTGTGTCGAGGAAACAGCGTTCCCGCCTGCTGCATTCATCTCAGAGTGTTTAGCTCGCTGTGTGGGTTGAACCACACGCCCCTTCACGGCTTGGTTTCACGCAGTCGTGGTCGTTTTCATACCGCTTTGACACTGACTGATATGTGCAGAAACACAGACCTCTGACTGAGCAAACGTACATTTTGCTCATTGTTTCACAAATTCGTCACTCAAATCTTGCCGCTACAACGTCCCCATGTGCAAGAAATCCCTCCAAATGCTTCGTTCTTACAGGGTTCGTACGGTCATGGAAAACCTGGAAAAGTCATGGAATTTAAAATGGTCATTTTCAGGTGGAGAAGTCATGGAAAAAACTTGAATCATAAAAGTTTTGGAAAAGTCATGGAAATTTGTTATAATCATGTGTCTATTTACGGCAAGTTTGAAATAATTAATATGTTTTTTAAAGAAAGACGCTCAAAATATAAGCCGGCGTACGCTCTCGATACGTAAAATGTTCTAAATTGTTCATGTTTATACCGAGATTTCAGTTTGGTCATGGGAATTTGGTTTAAAGTCATGGAAAAAGTCCTGGAAAAGTCCTGGAAAAGTCTGGGAAATCCATTGGTCAACATGTGTAAGAACCCTGTTCTTGTATAATAACTCTCTCAGGGAGCGACAGAGGGCCTCCCTCCTTCATGCAGGACGCCGTCACCTCTCAGAGGAACGTTTGCCACCGTCGATACGGACGTGCCGACATGTTTCGGAACATGGATCAACGCTTTTGCATTTCATCTTTCGGATCAACAATGTTTTTCCCAATGGACGAATGAATTCACGACATAGCAAACGTCTATAAAGTTCAGGGCTGTGCTTTGAGACGAAGCATCCGTTTGCATCGACTCCTCCTCCGGATTTCCATTTACTCCATTTCCATTGCCGTTCAGAAACGTTCTTCGTCCGCCGCATGTCAAGAGGATGATGTTTTTCGGGCGTGACGTCGGCCGTCAGCAGGCACCGGGGTGGCGTGAGCATGCTAGTCAGGCCGTAATCCAGCCCTGAGCTAGTCATGTGCTGCAGTCATGGGTCTGGGATGAGGGAGGCAGCAGCCAGGCACATGACTCCCCAGACGCCCCGGCCACCTCCTGGTATGTGAGGAGGAGGAGGGGGAGGAGGAGGGAGCGGGTAGTGAGCTTCACTACGCTTCATGTAGCTTTGTGTGAGAGCTGTTCTGTACACACTTGTACATATAATCAATACTCTCTCGTCTGCAGCTCAGTGCCGCCCACTGCTCCTTAAAATCTAACAATGGGGTAAACGCTGTGAATAATGACCCCCCAGGGATCAATAAAAGTGTACCTTTCTTTCTTTTTCTCTCTCTCTCTCCATGACCTATGAGTAAATACTTTAGGTGAGGTGCTTATTTTCTTTCCCTAATCGCTACGGCAACAGCTTCCGGGACACATGAAGATATAATTAATATTTAGCTATGCACGCCATAGGATCGATGAAGGATTTGTCCGTCGGTTGGCCGATCGATCGGTCCACCACTTCAGACTGAAGTCTGTTCAAAGCCATTGAATTCATCACCTTGGCATTTGGTGAGGACATTCTTTGTGCTCAGGGGATGAAACCTTTGGCAATCCCTTGAATTTTTAATCGGCTTTCGTTTGTGTCAGTTTAAAATTGTGGCAGAGAATCCCACAATGCATTGCAAAGCATTGTTGTTGTTTTTGTTCTATTTTATTCAGTCAATCATTGCAATACAATACAATATTATTCCATATAATATACAAAACTGAAAAGGTATAGGTAGAAACAAAAAATGCTTACCCTATCCTAAATTATTATAATCAAATAAATCATAAAATTAATATATAGTAATGAAAAATGACAAAGAAATTACAAAGAAAAGAAAACAGCATATATTTATATTTATATATATATATATATATATATATATATATATATATATATATATATATATATCCAGTATATATATATATATATATATATATATCCAGTATATATATCCAGTATATATATCCAGTATATATATCCTGTATATATCCACAAACATCTTCCATATATACGTTTCAATTAACCCTAAAAAATGGTTTTATATATGCCGGTAAATATCACTATATATATATATATATATATATATATATATATATATATATATATATATCTCCACATACATCTTCTATATACATAAATTTCAATCACACGTATAACCCTCAAAAATGGTTTTATAAATAATCCTTTTGCAAACCAAAAATGAGATGACCATTCTTATTTCCATTTTACCGTTGCTCCATGTGCTCGTGTGTGATATTTTCATTTACACTCGACACATCGAATGGTGCCTTCCTCACATGAACTCTCTCTGGGTAGATGTGTCAGACCGACAGTTGAGTGCCGAGCCTAGGCAGCACTGAAGGGCAGAGCGATACAGACCTGAGGTGAAGTTACAAAGAGGGAGAGAAAAGAAAGGCTGAGAGAAAATAGATCGATGCAGCACACGAACAACAATGTTCCAGCCTTGTCGACGAAAGTGAAGCTCGACATCTCAAGTGTTTTTCACTTCGACCACTAGTTGATAAAATGCAGAGAAATAGCCCTCATCTCAGGAGACCTACGTTTTTATTTTCAACGTTGACTCAAACCCATTTGAGTTTAAAGAAGCATATGTATATAATTAATAATATATATAACAACCTGCTGTTCACCTGCATCATTGTCATATTCCAGAGCATGAAGGTCATTTTTGAGAGTAAGAAACCACATTGCATTGAAACTAAAAGGTTTTTTAGATTGCATAATTAATAGTCAGGCTGTACATGCAATGGACTTATATAGGGTTCTATTGATTCATATAAATATCATTTTCTTCTCAGGAGAGGGGGCTGAGCGGTGATAACTATAATATTAAACGCTTCATCTTGGTGGAAAACGTGCTAAAGGAGTCGTTACTCGATCCACTGCCTTGGTATTGAGTTTTGTGTTGTCTAAAGTGGGTAGCCTCATCTTTCTGTAGAAATAATATATGAGAATATTCTCCTTCGTACAAATATGACACTCATTATTCAATGTGTGCTCCATGTCAGCCGGGTTGATTTCCTCATTTCCAGCAATTATATTTACTGCATCATAGGGACAATACACAAAGTAATTGTTTCACTTTAAATTTGTTATATCTAATTTTCATTCTGTGTGTGTGTACCAGTGAACATTATAGGATTACATTATCTTTACTCTTTTTTTTAAACAAATTGTTCCTGCGCTTTATGTCCATTATATATACTGCACATTATATCTCCGTATATAAGGGTTTCTCAGATGCAGCAAAAGAAAATGCTGGAAGTCCGAGAGGAGTCATGCTGGCATTAATTGGTTTAATCATGTATTATTATTTCTATTCTTATGCATGCACAACCTGAGCTACTGTCGCACCAATCTTAAAAGGAAGTGACGCACGGAAATAAAGAAATCAGGTTAAGAACACGCTGCATAATCGTGTTTTAATTCCATATTTTTGTAGGGTTATAAGTCCTATCCTATCCTAAATTATTATAATCAAATAAATCAGAAAAATAATATAAAAATAAATAAATTAAAAAAAAGATATAATTATATATATATTATTTTTATTTTCTTTAAAAGAATTAAAGAAACCCACACACACACTTGTATTTTCTTTTAAATAAAGAATAATAATAAAGAAAAGAAAAAAAAACTATATATATATATATCTATATATATATAGATATATATATATGTATACATATATACACATATATATATATATATATATATATATATTTATTTATTTTCTTTATTATTTTCTTTATTTTATATTAATTTACTGATTTATTTGATTATAATAATTTAGGATAGGAATCTATACATTTTCAGTCTTTCTGTTTTGTATATTATATAGAATAATATTGTATTGAATTGCAATGATTGACTGAATAAAATACACAACAACAACAACAACAACAACAACAACAACAACCATATTCTTGTCAGCATACAGTGTTAAGACGGGTGACTTTTTTATACACATTTATACAGTATTGCATTAATCTTGTTTGTAGCCTCAGCATCCGGGCGGTCCTTTTGTGCAGAGTCTGCACGTTCTTCCCGTGTCAGCCTGGGTTCCCTCGGGTTCCTCCCACTGTCTAAAGACCTGCAGCTTAAATAGAGACTCTATCTATATGTCCCCCCCTCCAGGCTGAGCTCTGCCTCCACGTCAGCTGGTGTTCAGCACCGCTGCGCCCCTCGATGGGATGAGCGGGTTGGATGAACTAACGGGTTGGAAGGGTTCTTGCAGAATCTGAGGCTGTGCATGTTCCTTCCTGAGAGACACTCGGCCTGCAGTGCTGTGACCTCGTGTTTTGTGCGTTGCAGGTCTGGGCGGTGCGTTCGGCTACCTGGTTGGAGCTATGGACTGGGGTCACTCCATATTGGGTCAGCTGCTGGGCTCCGAGTACCAAGTCATCTTCTTCTTCTCAGCGTTGACATGGGGCATCTTCCTCACTGTGCACCTCTTCAGTATTCCAGAGCAACCTCTGGGCAAGGAGCCGTTTGCCCTTGTCCCCTCACCTTCCACCGCCCTCCGCTGCCTGGGCTCCCACAGCAATGGTTACGGAGGGCTGGCTAAAGAGCCCGTCTACGCCGGAGGCCCCGCAGCCATCCCCGACCTCAGGCCGAGGTCGTTCTCGGCTCTGGGAGAGGCCAACTCGGTGACCTCCAGCGCTAAGCAGCCCAACAAAGAGGTACGTGGTGTACGGTCTCAGGGGACGCGCATGGAGATACTCGTGGAAAGAGGATTTGGAATACAAATGAAATATGTCAATACTCAAGACTCTAATACAGCAGCTGAGAGAAAACACACGTGTCTTCTATTATAAAGTGAAGTTGTTGTGTATTTTAGTCAGTCAATCATTGCAATACAATATTATTATATATAATATACAAATCAGAAAGACTGAAAAGGTATAGGTAGAAGCAAAAAATGCTTATCCGATCTCAGAAAATTAATATAAAATAAAGAAAAATAATAAAGAAAATAAAAAATGATATATGGTTTTATACATACATACATATATATATTATCATTTTTTTCCTTATTATTTTTATTTATTTTATATTAATTCTCTGATTTATTTGATTATAATAATTTAGGATATATATAGACATACATATATATTGTTTTTTATTTTCTTTATTATTTTTCTTTATTTTATATTAATTTTCTGATTTGATTATAATAATTTAGGATATATATAAACTATATCCTAAATTATTATAATCCACATACATCTCCCATATACATACATTTCAATCACGCTTATAACCCTCAACAACTGTTTGATAAATGGGAAGAAATATCACAATATACTTTAAATCCAGAAGGAAGTGCATACGTTCTTGGTGGTCATGGTATAATATCATATTCAAGAGCAAATATTCAAACTTGTCAAGATAATATGCAGTTTTTGGAATGTGTCGCGTGCAAATTCCCATTATGCATTCATTATTGATGAATTATTTTTCGAAATTTCAATCAATTCTTCGAAGCCGACCAGCCGAGTGAACTTCTGCTTAATGGGTCGTGATGAAAAGAAGAGGGATCTTTCAGAATAATTCCTAGCATCTTCTATTTCATCTTTCCATTAATATTCTGACATGCCGCGCTCCGGTCCTGTTAGCTCTGCTTGCATGCGTCTCGCCTTGTTTGTTAAAGCACATTAGTGAGGCGAGACAACCACGGCTTGTAAGGTGAATGTTTTTAACCTTGCGTGTGAAAGAAAATGATGTAATATCACTTTCTTAAAGCTTTCTTAAAGCTCCAGTCAATGTGTTCAAAGTGTCCCTCATAATGTCTGTGTGGTCGTCTGCCCTTCGGTCTTTCATCATCTCTGGTCTCCGGCCCTCAGTCTCTTTATGTTCGGTCCCTTGACTCCAGAGACGGGGGGGGGGGGGGGGTCAGCTTCTGAACTTAAGCCTCTACGAACACAAACAAAGTAATAAAGTAATAAAGTACCAAGAGAGCAACGAGCGCCGTGAGAGGGAGACCGAGTTCAGATCCTACCAGTGCTGCGGCTGATGCCTGTGTGTGTATGTGTCTGTGTGCGTGTGTGTGCGTGTGTGTGTGTGTGTGTGTGTGTGTGTGTGTGTGTGTGTGTGTGTGTGTGCAGGCCCAGAAGAGGATGACGTTCAGGTCGATGATGAAGGCCATCATCAACATGCCGAGCCACTACCGCTACCTGTGTGTCAGCCACCTGCTGGGATGGACGGCCTTCCTCTGCAACATGCTCTTCTTCACAGACTTCATGGGACAGGTGATGGTGATGATGATGATGATGATGATGATGATGATGATGATGATGATGATCAAAACATAACCTTTGACACAAGCTCTTGTGATGAAGCTCCCCTGAGAGTACAATGTGTACACTGCAAAAATTCTGCCTCAAAAAACAAGGAAGAAAAGTAATAAAATGAGGGAATATTACTTGAAATAAGCTAAATTATCTGCCAACAGAACAGGAAAATTTAACTTGCCAAGATTTCTGCCTTGTACGAAGAAATATCTTGTCAGTCAAAAAACAATCATAGATTGCCTTAATTTGAGATATTTCATCTTACTTACATTTTCATTTTTGCAGTGTACACTTTATAAAATACATGTTTTTCCCTCAAAGTCTTCTGTAATATGAAGTTACATGTCAGTATCTTTAGTAATGAATCCATCACTTTACTAATTGACATTTTCACAATTATTTTGATAATCCATTAATCACTAAAGTCAAAGGCAGAAATGTCAATTATGCCAATCTTCAATTATTTAACATCCATTTTTCTTCTTCTCTGACGTCATATATGACTAAATATGAATATATTTGGTGTTTTTTAACTGCCTGCAATTTGAAGCCCCCCCCTCTTCCTACATATTCCCACTAATTGCTGACATGTTACATATTAAACACAATAAGTCAGTGTCCAACATCATTAGAGGTGCAGAAGAAACATCTGCAACAGGTTTTATATAGAAGCTCCATTATGAGGGTGAAGGTGGGCCTCTTGCCGTGTGTAGTCTCCTGCCTACCGCATCATAATAAAGATTCATTATTAATAGTGCCGGCTGATCAAAGGTCCCGCCTTACAACAGGAAGCGGCGCTCACCGCCTCATTAACACCCGACGCAGCGGCACACCATTACCGGGGATGAGAAGTGTCAGAGGAAAGAAAAGATAAAAACCCGAATCAACAAGGGTGGCGGACATCTTATTATCTAGTGGAGCTGTGTGCCTTGACTGCACTTTAACACTCGTATTGTTAATGATTTTTTCTACTCGTTTCACAGATTGTGTACAAAGGAAATCCTTATTCCGACCATAACTCCACGTCCTACGCCAGCTATGAGAGGGGTGTAGAAGTGGGCTGCTGGGGCCTGTGCATCAACGCCGTGTCCTCAGCTCTCTACTCCTGTAAGTGCTGTAGTGGCAGTATGGATATAAACAATAGAGTCCTAAAGGGAGAGCACTAAAGCGCTTCAGGCGAAGCAATGTTCAGCCATTTGGCATCGCTGAGCCTCTGAGCCTGAAATTGGATCTATTTATTCAGGATGCTGAGAAAATGGATGTTTCACATGTTTTTTTCTCTCTTAACATTGCTGTAGTCCGGCCAATGAAACGTCACCCTGTCACATCTATTCGCGCTGCGGAGGGTTACATAACAGTTAGAATAGAATAGAATAGAAATATACTTTATTAATCCCCAAGGGGAAATTTGTTGACAACAGTAGCAGCACCGATAAAACTAAACACAATAAAATATAAGTATAAGAAAGAAAGAAAGCGACTGTGCACAAAGTAAAGTGTGCAAAGTGAAATATAAAATACAAAATAAAATAAAATATATATGTATATATACACAACATATATGTAATACAGCACTGTCAAATTAAATAATATATATATATAGATGGTGTGCAAAATGCAAAGTGTGTGTATGTGTGCAGTGCAGAGCAACAGTGTAAGTATGAATGTGAATATGTACAGTGAGTTATTGCAAGTTGCCACTTAATCCAGATGTCATGTCGGTTTTCTGCGGTTCTCAAGTGAAACATTTTTCCTCCTTCAGACGTGCAGCGTTTCCTCCTCCCGTACATCGGCCTGAAGGGATTGTACTTCGTGGGCTACTTTGTATTCGGGATGGGAACCAGCCTGATTGGCCTCTTTCCCAACATCATCGCCACGCTCATCCTCTGCAGCGTGTTCGGCGTCATGTCCAGCACGCTCTACACCATCCCATTCAACCTGATAGCCGAGTACCAGCAGGAAGAAGAGGTACCGAGCTGGCACAATAAATGTTCTTTTCATGGTTCAGAGAATACAAACTCCTCAGCGTGTGGAGAGTCAGGCCGGATGGCGTGGAGACGCCTGTACACACAGCCTGGGTCCAGGTGTTCAATGCCCAAATATAGTCCATGAACAGCTTTCTCATAGAAGTAACTCTCGTCCAGATTGGATAGGGCAATGTGGGGGTTGGGGGAATGAGTTTGTCCCTGGATCTTTTTTTGGTCTGTTTTGGTCCAGTGAGTCAGGCAGAGAGAAAGTATCTTTAGTACTTTTATTCCGTTTTAAAAGTCAAACACTTTTTTCTTTGGCTCAACATTCTTCAGTTTGAAGTCGGGCCTCAGTTTACTCGTTGAGGTCTTTTCACCGTGGCTATGGACAAGAATAACAAATGATGTCATTGTACAGAATGATGTCATGACTACAGAATGATGCCATGACTACAGAATGATGCCATGACTACAGAATGATGTCATGACTACAGAATGATGTCATGACTACAGAATGATGCCATGACTACAGAATGATGCCATGACTACAGAATGATGCCATGACTACAGAATGATGCCATGACTACAGAATCATGTCATGACTACAGAATGATGCCATGACTACAGAATGATGCCATGACTACAGAATGATGCCATGACTACAGAATGATGCCATGACTACAGAATCATGTCATGACTACAGAATGATGCCATGACTACAGAATCATGTCATGACTACAGAATGATGCCATGACTACAGAATGATGCCATGACTACAGAATCATGTCATGACTACAGAATGATGCCATGACTACAGAATGATGTCATGACTACAGAATGACGTCATGTCTACAGAAATGTTATAGTAGTACACTGGATGTTGTAGAGTAATGATGATAATAAAATAAGTAATGGTGTTGGCAATACTATTGCAACTAATAATAATAATAATGGTCATGATAATGAGAATAGCAGTAGGTGTCGGGCAGGTCCAGGTTCCAGATGCACGATCCAAGAAGACGAGAAAGTGGAACACAACTCCTTCTCCTAGCCCGGCCCCCGCAGCTGTAACTGTCATATCAGGCAGATGTACAGTTTCTGGAGGAAACCAGATGTTTTAAATTCAGTTTACAGATTCAGCACATGGATAAACAAAACATCACTTTTGATTCTGCTCGATGAACAAATGACCACGCTTTGAACGGAATAATCCCCATTCAGAACATCACGTCTGTCAAATAACATCCAACTAGTGTACACTGATAAATAAATCATAGGGCAGAGAATACTCCCTGTGGCTTAAACAAATCAATTGTTGGAAGAAACACTGTTTGTGCTTGTATTCTGGCATGCCCGCTCAATACCTTGATTAACTGAAGCTGGGGAGCGTGTGGTGGAATGTAAGAGCATGTGGCTGAGGGGCCTGAGAAGAGCTTTGTACGGATACTTAATATAGTAGATATGCCCAGGAGCTGAATCTTTAAATATATATCCTATCGATTGCTTTCTGCCCGGGGCATATTTGGTAATATAAAATTAATAAGAAGTTCACTACATCAAATATTGCTCTCTTTTTCCCCTTCCTCATCCTCCAGGAGCAGCTGAAGCTGCGGGGGGGCGGCGAGAGCGGGCGCGGCACCGGGGTGGACTGCGCCGCGCTCACCTGCATGGTCCAGCTGGCCCAGATCCTGGTGGGGGCGGGACTGGGAGCGCTGGTCAACATGGCGGGGAGCGTCATCGTGGTGGTCCTCTCGGCCTCCACCGTGTCCCTGTTCGGCTGCATCTTCATCGTCCTCTTCGTCAGATCTGTGGACTAATTCTGCTTATATGAAAAGTATTTAATGGTGTTGTTTTAATAAATACAGATTCTTTGTTATAGCGTCTACATGTCTTTAATTATCCGGATTTGCATTCATTTGACCAATGTGACAGTTTTCACCTCAGAAAGAAGGTCTTATATCTTGCTGAAAGTTTGATGCTTTACACATAACATCTTTTATTCTTTTTTCTTTACATATTGACTCACAAATGCTAAATATATCCCAAATACTAAATATATTCTATAGGTGAATTATATCACTAGTATGGGCGATGTAATGTACAAATTATTCCGCGAACGTATAGATTTTATTTATTATTTCTAAAATATTTTATTATTTCGTATATGTTTTTTTCTTTTTTCTTTGTCATGCAACTTGTGTATTTCAGTAACATCACTTCGTTGTTGTTGTTGTTTTTGTTTGTGTTGTCTTCTTCTCCTAATTCAAAGTACGGATGTTGAAAATACTAAAAGTACGTAACCAACGGCAACTGATTCGTGTTTTCGTGGAGGCAAACGACTTCCAACAATGGATTTGAAAAAGATATTGCAGATAAAAAAAGATGCATATTTAATTTTTAATAAAGGAGAAATAGAAGATTTATTTTTGGGATTTCTGACAAGGTCATCAAACCTGAGTGGGAAACCCATTATTTTTCAAAGCAGTCTTTTTATAAGTCTGAAACATGTTTTGCAAGTTTGGTTAATGGCAGGAAAGGATTTGTTCAAAGAGAAAAGTAGAAGTGCGAGGTTGCTAATGGACTTCATCGTTCTTTGTCAGCTATTCCATTTGGTCTCAGTCAATTTGAAAAGAAAAGTTACCCCCTCTGTTCCCTTCATTATTTATTTTTTTACCTCCAGGCTTCACAAAGAGACTCAAAGCTTTTCAAACGTTTTGTTACTTGTAATAATACATAAACTACCGAAGTAAATGACTTCCTTTGAAGCCCCCTTATTATTTCTGATAACATTTCATGTTTTTGGTGTTTATTACTGATCTCCTTTTCCCAACAAAATCCCTTTCATATAAATCTGCTTGCTGGCCATCCCAAACACATCAATGGAGACGTAAACGCTTTGTTACTATCACCTCTCGTCATTAATCAGGATTTTAATTGATGTAATTTGTCTTTTTCTGAGTGGATTTTATAAACAAATGAAATGCTTTCTGTTTGAGAATAAACTGATTTGCGTGTGCATGATCAGGATGCGATCATTCGGATGTGCCCATTCAACATGACATTTATGTATAATTACACCACATTTGCATGTTGCTTAATGCACATGCAAATGGTGTAGTAATTATCTCCGGATTAGAGTTGAGCCATGTCGGGTTGCCAGATCCCTGCAGCCTCATCTCAGGTATGTGCAGAAAAGATTGCAGGAAAATCAACCACATGAGTTAAAGAGAAAAAAAGACCTGAATCAAGACCGGATCCTAATGAAGGGAGGTAAATGACTAACTAGTGCCCCAATTATATTCACTTCTGAAGAATGGGATTTATTTTTAGCTGTAACAGTAATATCTGACTGTAAAGGTCAACTCAACATGGCATCCATCTGTGACTGACGGTTCTATAAGAAGCGGAAAAAGAACATTTTGATGCTTCAATTATTCTGGATTGGTTAGAAATGACGCTATAAGAGAAACACAAAGGAATACTCACGATGTTCCCACCTTCTGCGTGTGAAAACAACCACTAAACGCGTCAAATGACTCCTTTAAATCAAGATTTTAAAGGGTAAAGGAATTACTGAAGACACAAATGAAGGGAAGTTGCATTCAAGTTGATATTTAAAACACTGAATTAAACATTGGGCATTTACCTTTCACATGTGTGCTTTAAAGGAAAAGATCATGAGAAATAAAGGATTTTAAGACTGAGGTAATTCTAGTGGGAATTCCTTTGGAATTTTTCATTAACGTTATTGGAAAGAAAGCATATAAAAAATGGATACGTGTCAATGGGTCAATAACTCTATATTGGTTTTAGAGGGTTGCTGCATTGATTGCGAAAGATGAATATAAATTCCAGGTGCTATATAAAGGTATGATGGTGTGTGTGTGTGTGTGTGTGGGGGGGGGGGGGTAGTGTGTTCTCTCTCTTCGTGTGGCTGTGGAGCTGTCACCTCCGCTGCAGCTCCACAGTCACGCCTGAGCGCACCGAGGCAAAAGGAAGAGGCACTCTGTGAAGCTCATACAAAGTGGGAGGTTAAACGGCTGCATGTCATTCTTCTCCTCCTGTGAGTGTTTGTTTGTGTGTTTGTGTGTGTGTTTGTGTGTCTATTCCCCCTTTCAGTCTCTTTGTGTTGCCAGGCGGAGACGGGCGGTTGAAGTGGACCCCGCGATGCGTTCAGTCAACATCTGGCAGCTGGGAGAGGTGGAGGTGTTTATTGGTGTTTTTGGAACATGCAGAAATAATAACAATAAGGAAATAACACTTTAGTTCTCTGGTTCACAGCTTTGTTCTCACAGTGCCTCTCCACAGCTCACTCTACCACCACTGCTCTCTCTCTCTCTGCTTCTCTCTCTCTCTCTCTTTTAATTGCAAACATGAATACAGCAGTACCAAAAGCAATAGCTACGCACATATGTCTATATCATGTACGAAAAATGTCCTTTTTATACGCTTCAAAACCAAAATCCTCAGATTACTCACCTCCTCCTCCCCATTTAATATCACTGTGCGGAGCAGCGTCAACAGAGACCCGCCACAGCAACCGCCTGGATGCATTAGAGGTGCTCTTTACTTGCACATTATTATTAGTAGCAGTATTATTTATAATAATAAAAAGAATTGGACAGACTTGGCACATTTAAAACACGAGTTCTCTTCTTGGCACAAGAGGAATGCATATCGTGGAACACCTGCAGATGAAGAATGCCAAACATTTACTGCACACTAATAACAATCAAACAATCATGAATACTTTTATTTCCCTTTTTTAAACTGGCCCTTTACACGATGATCCTATTGCGGCAGGTCTCGCCGGTCGTTGTAGATCACCGCCCCCGGAGGGTAGAACACCACCGCGGGCTCCTCGGGCGCGCTCACCGGCACCACCAGCACCTGGCCCTGCTCGTCCAGCGCGGGCTTCGTGGAGGCGGTGATCGGCCGGATTGTCGCCGACGTCATGCGCCAGAAGAGTTTTTTTAGCGCCTTCCTGAACTCCCGCCTCATCAGGCAGTACAGGATGGGGTTCAGGCAGCTGTTGGAGTGCGCCAGGCACACGGACACCGGGAACACGTACACCTGCGTGGTGTAGTACTCGTAACTGAAGTGGACCACGTTGAGTTTGATGAGGATGCCCCAGGCGGTCAGCGCCTGGTTGGGCAGCCAGCAGAGGAAGAACGACAACACCACGATGGTGACGGACTTGGTGACCTTCGCGCGCCGTTTGGCGCTCGACGTGTTGATGTTTTTGGAGGTGATGGAGCGCAACAGGAGCAGGTAGCAGGCGGAGATGATGCCCAGCGGCAGCACGAAGCCCAGCAGCACTTTCTGAGAGTGATACAGCCCGAGCCAGAACTGCGCGCTTCCGTTGGTCTCCGGGAACTTGACGAGGCACAAGTCCTCACTGGACACGGTTACGGTCGTGGAGAAAACCGCGTGCGGCAGCGCGGCGGACACAGCGGCAATCCAGATGAAGACGGTGATGCACCGCGCGGGGCAGCAGTGCGGCCGCCGCCGCCTGCCCTTGAGCGCGGAGGCGAGCGACCAGTAGCGCGTCACGCTCATCGCGGTGAGGAAAAACACGCTGGCGTACATGTTCATGGCCGTCACGTAGGAGACGATCTTGCACATGGCTTTGCCGAACAGCCACGTGAAGTCCAGCACGTTCTCCACCGCCCAGAACGGCAGAGTCAGCACGAACTGCAGGTCCGTGAGCGCCAAACAAGTTACGAACAGGTTGATGGAGGATTTCTTCCACACGTGTTTGGACTTCATGAGGTACAGAACCAGCACGTTCCCCACCAAGCCCAGCGCGCACACCAGCGAGTAGATGACAGAGATGATAATCCGCACCAAAGCCGCGCCATCTCCCACAAAGTCGGGTTTGTTGAGGAAGTCCGAGTCGCTGCTGTTGGTGGTGTTGAACACACAGCTGAGGTTGATGTTTGCAGCATGGACGACACCTGCTGAGGCTTCGGAGTTATTGTCTCCTGACATTGCGACCCTAATCCCCGAGGCGTTGTCCTGAAGTCATGCCTAGATCCGGATCCTCATGGATGTGAGGTTATTAATCAAAATAAGTTGGGAAAAATAGATCCATGCAAAGAAACCTGCAAAGCATCTAACAGGTGACAGCGGTGATCATCAGTGCAGCTCATACGTGTTGGCTCTACGCGTGCCAGCTCTCCATCCTCCAGAAAGCGACTGAAGCTGGAGCAGGACTGCGCGCGCACGTTATTCCTGCGAGCGCGCTTTTACATCTCTCCTCATATAGGGTAACGCGCGCGCGAGCAACACCGTGAGGAACGCAAAGGAGGAACAATCACTTTCGTTTTAAAGCTTTTATTTTCCGGCCCAAAGAAAGTTAGAGGAGGAAGACGCAGACGCGCTGAGCACCAACACCGAGCAGCACATTGGCGACATGTGTTGAGAAGAAGTTGAGTCAAAACATGATGAAAACAATAGGAATTATTTGGCAAAGCTTCTGCATTTTGTGCATTTCTGTCTCAATATGAAGATAAATGAGGCCTATAGGTGCCAGGTGCTCCGGCTCAGAGGAGTAATGTCCTGAATATATTATTTTAGTTCAAATCCAGAAGTGAAGAACTTCATGGAAGATGCCAGAATGCATGTTTCTAAATTGAATGATCCAAGCTGGAATTAGCATAATTGCCTTATTAACACAAGCAGGAGCTGACCATCCTGAACCTGAAGCTCCAGACACCTGGTCAGATAATCACAGCTGATTATGCAAATGTCAAAATCTTCTCCACAAACTGAAATGTGGAAAACTCAGCTTTCTGTCTCAAATCTCATCCGTCTCCCAACATGCAGATCTCTCTGGATGAGGGCTCATCGTTCAGCGATGACGTGTATGTCTCTATTGGAAACCTACTGCTGTCACTTGCAATGCATTGACTTGCATTGCAAGTGATCTGAAAGCTCGTTCCAGACATGGCAATGAATGTGAGAATGACCTCTAGCGGACTAAAGAGTTCAGTCAGGTGATCTGTGAGCACACATCTCTGTGAGAAACCTTTCTCAACTCGAATAACTTAAATACATGCCGGATGGCCTCAGTGATGCTGAAGCTGCAGCAGGAGAACTGCAAGGTGGCCCGAAATAGAATAAAGAACATATATGTGTTGGTTCAGTGCAATGTTTCAATAAAATAATAAAATAATGTATGGAGAATATATTTGCACCATGAGGTTGTTCTCAGCTGCTCTGTGTTCCCCACATCCACAACCTCAGAGTCACGTTTGACCTTCTCCTTCGAAAACCACTTTAAAAACACGGCCCGTCTCTGATCCTCGTCTTCATCGCCTCCAGAATCAACAACAGCATATTCTCCATCCAAAGTTCCCCTGTTCTCCAGAACCTCCACCGGCTCCACAGCCCACAACGGGTCCAGTACATCTTCTTCCTCCTCCTCCTCCTCCTCCTCCTCCTCCTCCTCCTCCTCCTCCTCCTCCTCCTCACTCCCAAAGCCCTTCATAACCAGGCCCCTCTCCTCCCTCTCCTCCACCAATCTGCTCCACCACCACCACTCTCCCTCCCATCACATCGTGTCCACTCCACTTTCAGGGCCGAGCATCTTGTTTTCCAAGTATCTTTGAGAAATTTGACAAGCGCTATATCTTCGCTATTAGTATTACTGTAGTAGTTTTTGTTATTATTGGACGTCCACAAGAACTCGCAGAAAGCCCTCGTACATACGAGGACGCGTCCTTCAGTGACAATAAGAATCTGTTTTTATGTGTCAAACATATTCTTATCAAGTTCCAGCCTGTACTCCTTCCTATAGGCGAGGGTGAGTCATTGTCACCAACCAAATACATTATTGATATTTTAAATGTGAGGGAAATCTGAACATTGAAATATAATCTGTTTTTACGTTCCCGTTCATTCTCGCAAAAACGTAATAAATTGCTCATTCCTACCCTTGTGATGATGCAACTTGTATTGTTCCCCTTCCAGACACATTCAATCAGTTTCCTATTTCACCAGATACAAATAAAAGCCCACGGACAAGAGCATCAACGTGATGACACGTCATTATCTTCATCAAGTCAGTCATCTATATTATGGTGTCTGGCCAACTGATGTATTTCCTACTTATTAAGCGCGAAGGACGAAAGTCTGCACATGTCAGAGCCTCTGTGGACGTCAGCCGCTCAAAAGGAGAAACAATTACGTCTGTGACGATAAACAAAAAGATCCGGTCCGTTTGCACGATCAATAACAGACGTTTAGTTTAATAAAAGAACAAAGACGTCTTTAAGAAAGGGACCTGACATTACTGCTGCTGTCATCTGGAGGAGAGAGAAAGTTACAGGGGGCGGGCGGAGATTATTATTTAACTCAAACTCAAAAGAGCCATATGCGTCACCAGAAGAGACATATATGGCTCAGAGCCAGAGGTTCAGACACCTGATCTATCGTAACTGGGTATTTACGACACTGAAGTACATATTAAATACCTGAAGGGGGCGCTACAAGGGAAACACTACATAGTGGGGCTTTAAAAGAAATACGTATTTTATTCACATGAATCTGATTATGATTGCCGTGCTCCTCCTGCCACTAATAAGGTCAGACCCTGGCTATGCACATAGAGCTTTTATCGTGTAAGAGTAATGCGTTTTAAATAACACAAAGAGAAATGTCTTCTTGCAAGTCAAAATCCTGGGTTGAAAATGTCACCTCAATAAATACACTGACATTTATTTCAAGTATCAAAATTAAAAAGTACTAATTTAAATGCAAGCAATTAAATTATAATGACTATGATTATAAAGACGGTTTGAACGTTTTTCGTGGAACCAGAAACGGTGCCTTAAATAACAGTTTTCTAAGGTTCTTTGGACACCTTTAAAGGATCTTTAAAGAACCAGAAGGAAATGGTGCCTTGAAGAACCCTAGTTTGATATTAGACTTAGTGTCATAGATGATATCCTCATATAATCAGCGAGGTATTGATCAAATATATCAATTAGATAAATGTAGTGGAGTGAAAAGTATAAGTATTAAACATACATTATATGTAACTTACTTTCCAGCGTTGTGCTGACCTCCAGTGTAACTCATGCAAACTACAACACACTGCCCATGTTGAGACAGCACATACACACACACACACACACACACACTGCACTATGTTTATGTGTGTAATACATCGCAGCTCCACATCAAACATCACTCCGGTCTGACTGGTATCTGTTCGCTTATCAGCCGTCAGACACCCCCCCACACACACACACGCACACACACACACACACACACACACACACACACACACACACACACACACACACACACATCGAAACTTCCCTCAGCTGTCACTCTTTTGAAGACAGCCGGCGACCTGGAATGAGGTCACAGCTCCTGACACCTTGACTCCTTGACCGATGTTGTTGGAGCTATTTATTTTTGACGTTGGTATTTAGTTTTATTTTAAATATTGTTTAATCATTGCATATTTAGGTTATACAATGGTACACGGAAAGTATTCAGACGCCTTTCAAATGTTCACTCTTTGCTTCATTGCAGCCATCTGCTCAAATTAAAAACAATTTTATTTTATTTCTCATCAATGTTCACGCAGCTGCCCATAAAGACAGAAAAAACAGGAATGTAGAAATGCGTGCACATTTATTAAAAAAGAAAAAACAATATCCCATGGTCATAAGTATTCAGACCCTTGAGTTACATTAATGAGGAATAAAATGAACTTGTTTGATTTTAACAAATGACTGCAATGAAACAAAGAGTGAAACATGTAAAGGGGTCTGAATACTGGATATTTTAATATGTTAGAAGAGCTTTTTCTTATGATAGTTTTAGTTTAATTCATTGTGATTGTTGTTTGAATATATTTAGTTTTCTGGTTCACTGATTGGGTAACACTGGGCACCTGTGGGTATATGTGTGGGTAGGTACAGGACCAGCATGCACTGGGGTGGCCTGTGGTTTTTTACCAGCATATAACAGGCAGTGTCAACATTTTGTTTGTTTGCTTGTTTGTTTAGTAAATACATTATCAGAATAATGGAATATGGACATGGATATTATACTTTCTTTTGGTTGAGTTAACTCCAAAACCCACGGAGGCCAATGGATTTATCGTTTTGATTGATTTGGCTGCAGACGTCCTGCAGTACATCGCTGCCGGCTGCTGTTTCCCACGTGTGAGACAAAGGAGCAGATGTTCCTTCAGCATAGTCGCTGCATTTTAATCCATTTCCCTCATATTTCACTGTGACCATCATTCGGAGTGGGCTGAGTCTTTTGGGCATTTTAAGGGTCAACAAGTCCCGATAGCAGAAGCCCACATCGAGCAGGGCTTATTCTCTAAAAAATTAAAAGCTTTTTTTTACACATCCAACTGTGACCAAAACAAATTAATTAGGATTTTGAAAGGCACTCGGAGAATAGGAACATAAATATATGAGTTTGACCTATCTGGAAATAAATTAATTCTCTTTCTTGCTGAAGGCAACGAGGAAAAACATTCTTTTTAAATGTGACTGGCCTGTCTGTATGGCACGAATAAAGACACGGGTGGTATCCTCCAACATACAGCAAGAAAGAGAATAATACGCTCTTCATTTAAATGACTCTCTTCCATACATCTTTTCCACTCCACCTCCCATCTTCAAATCCTCACGTGTTCGCACATTTGAAATGGCGTTAGAACCGAGAACAAAGTCAGAGGGACGATAAATCCCTTGTGCCGACAGGGAATCGGTCCAACGTGTCACATGTTGATACTGCGGCGTGTTCACACCCTCACCCTGGAATGTGTTGGCGACACAAGCTGGTAGTCAGGCGACATGGCAACACAACAATTGTAGAGCACAGCGTGATCACAGGAGCGTATTGTCGCTACTCCATCTCAGCAAGTCTTGTTTAAAGTGTGATTTTGCAATTTTTTTTCATTTTGATAAAAAGTTTCACAATTTAAACTGAAACAAAGGTGGCAGCAGGTCATGGAGATTGTTTATATGTGTGTGTGTGTGTGTGTCTCTCTTAGCGTCCTCTCTTAGCGCCCTCTCTTAGCGTCCTCTCTTAGCGTCCTCTCTTAGCGTCCTCTCCTAACGTCCTCTCTTAGCGTCCTCTCTTAGCGTCCTCTCTTAGCGTCCTCTCCTAGCGTCCTCTCTTAGCGTCCTCTCTTAGCGCCCTCTCTTAGCGTCCTCTCTTAGCGCCCTCTCTTAGCGCCCTCTCTTAGCGTCCTCTCTTAGCGCCCTCTTAGCCCTCTAGCGCCTCTAGCGCCCTCTAGCGTCCTCTCTTAGCGTCCTCTCTTAGCGCCCTCTCTTAGCGTCCTCTCTTAGCGCCCTCTAGCGTCCTCTCTTAGCGCTCTCTTAGCGTCCTCTCTTAGCGTCCTCTCTTAGCGTCCTCTCTTAGCGTCCTCTCTTAACGTCCTCTCTTAGCGTCCTCTCCTAACGTCCTCTCTTAGCGTCCTCTCTTAGCGTCCTCTCTTAGCGTCCTCTCTTAGCGCCCTCTCTTAGCGTCCTCTCTTAGCGCCCTCTCTTAGCGCCCTCTCTTAGCGCCCTCTCTTAGCGCCCTCTCTTAGCGCCCTCTCTTAGCGCCCTCTTAGCGCCCTCTCTTAGCGTAATGTGTCTCTCACTGCAAACCATGTAAAATCTTTCATATTGATTTTCCGGAAAAAATAAAAAATAGACAGTCCACATATTTATTGATGGGTATAAACAGCGGGAGCCGGCTTCACTGCCTCTTCCTTCTACATTTAGATGCAGTTGACACACACACACACGCACACACACACACACACACACACGTTCAAATCAGCCGTGTGAAAGGCAGTTTGTGAAGGCGTCTCATACAGTGGAGCCCTTTCCCCTCCGCACACAGGCTCGGCTGTTCGAGCCTCGGAGACCGCTCGGCTCCGAATGTACGGTTCCAAAAAAGCCCCGGGCACAAGTTCTCCTTGTCCTCGTCCGAACGCGGGAGTCCAGAAGTGCGACCGCGGCGCACAGAGAAGGCTCCGCTTGCATTGCTGACGTTCATGAGTAACAATATTCTGCGTGGATCCACATGGAGGCAGGAATAAATAATCTGTGGACTCACCAGAAACAACATGACACATAGAGACGTGATGCTGAGGCATCGCCAGACATTAAATGATCTATTTACACAGTGTGCCTGCACAGAGCCTTTCCCTCTCATTTCTCAGTCCACGTGTCTCTCACTTAAACTCCTAACCGGAACAACTGTTATTACCGCCTGCCAGCTGGTGTCACAGCCTTTTTCCGACATAGCAACCACTGATTACGTGCTAAACACAGACAGAGCACCTGTTGCTGCGTGGCATCGGAAAAAAAAACACCCAGCTCGATCAAGTCTCCAGCTTGTGTTTATCGTATTTGTTCGGAAGGTTCATTAATCATCCAGGCAAGGCTACCCTATAAGAAGAGGGTCTAACAACATTTAGGAGGGTCTAACAGACTTTAGGAGGGTCTAAAAGCCTTTAGGAAGGTCTAACATAGCCTTTAGGAAGGTCTAACATAGCCTTTAGGAAGGTCTAACATAGCCTTTAGGAGGGTCTAAAAGACTTCATGAGGGTCTACCAGCCTTTAGGGAGGGTCTAACAGCCTTTCGGAGGGTCTAACAACGCTTAGGAGGGTCTAACAACCTTTAGGAGGGTCTAACAGCCTTTAGGAGGGTCTAACAGCCTTTAGGAGAGTCTAACAACGCTTAGGAGGGTCTAACAACCTTTAGGAGGGTCTAACAGCCTTTAGGGGAGGGTCTAACAGACTGGTCTACAGCATTTAGGAGGGTCTACCTGTCTTTAGGGAGGGTCTACCACAGCCTTTAGGAAGGTCTACAGCCTGTAGGAGGGTCTAACAGTCTTTAGGAGGGTCTAACTCAGCCTTTAGGAGGATCTAACAGCCTTTAGGAGGGTCTAACAGACGTTGAGGAGGTTCTAACAGCCTTTAGGAGGGTCTAATAGCCTTTAGGAGGGTCTACCAGCCTTTAGGAGGGTCTAATAGCCTTTAGGAGGGTCTACCAGCCTTTAGGAGGGTCTAACAGCCTTTAGGACAGTCTAACAGCCTTTAGGACGGTCTAACTCAGCCTTTAGGAGGGTCTACCAGCCTTTAGGAGGGTCTAGCAGCCTTTAGGAGGGTCTAACAGCCTTTAGGAAGGTCTAACTCAGACTTTAGGAGGGTCTACCAGCCTTTAGGAGGGTCTAACAGCCTTTAGGACGGTCTAACTCAGCCTTTAGGAGGGTCTAACAGCCTTTAGGACGGTCTAACTCAGCCTTTAGGAGGGTCTACCAGCCTTTAGGAGGGTCTAACAGTCTTTAGGCCGGTCTAACTCAGCCTTCGGGCCTCCGGGCCGCTCAGAGGACCTCCGATGGCTCGCGGCCGTCGCTGTGAGACAAGAGGCAGCAGCTGTCCCAGGAAAGACAAAGTCCCTGATGTCCAAATAAGTCCCCGACTGGAGGTCACACGCTGTTGGTGTGCGTGGCCTCGGTGGCGCCGGTCCGTGAGGTGGTGTGCGGCGAACCGGCGTCCATCATGGGGATCTTCTCTGTCCCGTTCCTGTGTTCTTCTTCCCGCCGTCTTCCCCTCCGCCGCCACAATCTGCACCTGCGACTGACAGAGATCTCGTTCACACGCCGCAGCGACGGCAAACACGATTCAATAACAACACTTCTGTTTTAAATGAACACGTCAACGCCGCTTGAGGATAGGCTTAATCGCCGAGAGTTAGAGGAGGAGATTGATACCAGTGTGTGTGGAGTAAATATAAACAGCAGCTAGCTTAACTTAGCTCAGCGTAAAGACTGAAAACAGGGAAACAGACAATTTTACAATCAGTTTATATCAATTTACTTTTATATTCTGAGTCAATGTCGACCGTATCACCCGGTGTGCTTACATAATCAACAAGAAAGCTTTTTTTATTTGAAACCTGTCGATTCGAGCCGCTGACTCTTACAGCAACGCTGGACGAGGCTCAAGGTTATTATAGTATTAAAATCCATTTGTCCATTTGCTCAGAAAAAGAAGGAACAAAAACCTAAATCGAACTATTTTGATGTTTTTAAGAGGTGCTGGTGGAGGCATTTTCATTAACTTTGGACAAACTGTTTAGGCTAGTTCCATTTTCAGTCTGTAGCCTATGCTAAGCTACGCTAACTGTCAATAAGCCCATTCCCCTCTTCCTATTTAACCATTCCTCTCAGTCTGTTTTATTAAGTCACACAAGCTTACTGTGAACAGAAGCACATGAACACGATGAGGAGGATGAGGAGGACGAGCCCCGCGATGATGCAGACGATTACGATCTGTCGCTTCTCTCCTATCCGCCAGTCGAGGTCCAGATATTCACACCTGGAGCCGATGTAACCCCGCTGACACCTGGCAGAGGAGGAGGGAGGGGGGGGGGGGGGGACTTTAATTTATTTCATGTGACAACGCTTCTGCCTCTTTCATCTGTCCTGTTCCTCCAAGCTTTGGATGTCTCCTTCTCGTCCTCTTCCCGGCGACACTTTTTCTCAATCGCCATGACCTTCCGGAGGAATCTCTCACCTGCAGGACGGGGCCTCCTGTTCCCGGATGTAACGGCAATCCCCGTGGATGCAGTAGTGCGTCAGTTCCTCTGGACATTCGGAGAAGTGACCGGTCCACTGCTCCGTATCTATCGGGTCTGTCGGAGAAACTAAATCACAGCGTTTTACATTACATTACGTGTCATTTAGCAGACGCTTTTATCCAAAGCGACTTACACACTGCAAAAACTGTAGCCTAAAAAAACAAGGAAAAAAAGTAATAAAATGAGGGAATATTACTTGAAATAAGCCAAATTATCTGCCAACAGAACAGGAACATTTGACTTGCCAAGATTTCTTAAAACAAGTGAAATGCTCCAACATTAAAACTGCCTTGTAAGAAGAAATATCTTGTCAGTCAAAAAACAAGCATAGATTGCCTTAATTTGAGATATTTAATTTTACTTAGATTTTAATTTTTGCAGTGCAATAAGTGCATCAACCTAGAGTACAAACTAAGAACAACAAGAATACTACAGATTTGCACTTTAGTAGCACTTGAATGGCTCTTATTATGGTACTTTTGTAGTTTGACTATGTTGAGGAAATGTTACTTTCTGTATTCTTGTTGTTTTTAGTTTGTACTCTAGGTTGAAATGCACTTATTGTAAGTCGCTTTGGATAAAAGTGTCTGCTAAATGACATGTAATGTAATGTAATGTAATACAGAAAGTAACATTTCCTCAACATAGTCAAACTACAAAAGTACCACAATAAGAGATATTTAAGAGCCACTGAAGTGCAAATCTGTGATTTAATCCAGATATAGTCGGAAAAGGTGCGTTTTCAGTATAAAAACATCCCATCATCGTGAAAACTAATGAACAGGGGAGGAGTGACGTAGAGAGAAAGCTCACATGTCAAACTATTCCTGTGGGCGTGTCACGTTCTGTCAGCTTGCTTCTTTGACTTAGGAGGTCATAAATAGACCGTATGCAACACGATCCTGAGAGAAGTCCTGATTAATCATCGCCGAGAGAAGCCGTCATCAAAGTCTAATTAACTCAAATATTACAAGTGAAACACGTGCTGAGCTGGGGTACAATCACAAAAACAATTCCCATATTCTATCACGTCTCTCTAACTTTAAATAGCGCTGACCTTCTGACCTTCTGACCCCCGACATGACACGTAATGCCTCTTTCGCTACGGGCTGCCGCTATCTTTACAGACCCATTATCTTTGAAAACGAGCTGGTAAAAGAATACCGCCGTCCAGAGCGCCGCGGCCGTGAGCTGCAACACGAGACGCGGTGTCATTGTTGGAGAGGAGAATATCGAGTTGCAAAAGATCAAAGGAATAGTTTGGAGTTTTCATGTTTATTTGCGATGTTGGTGAGACGTTGACGGCACTAAACAAGAACGTCCACCAGCACCTAAAATAACTGACTCGCATGTGACGTCTGTACAATACCATAAAACTATAAGCAACAAGACAAGATGTGGTTTTAGAAGTGATGAGTTACCCTCTTATTGTGAAGTTAACTCACTGTTGCTTTTTATTAATCTTGAGGAAAAGAAAAGCAGCACTCGTCTAAAAATGTGGAACTATTTTTCAAAAGAGCAGCTCTTAAATCACTTGTTCACTTTATTTTTTCGAACGAAAAAACTAAAGAAGAAATTAAATATTTCAGGGAATTTAATGAATGTTAATAATAATTTGAAACACTGGTTTAAATTAGATTAAACGCTCAGAGTCAGGCCCTCTGGGGAGGAGCGCTGGCCAGCGGACATGTTAATGATTCATCTCTTCAAGTTTTTACAAGTTTACGTGTATTAAAAGAAATGCCGCCATTCAACTTCAGAGCCGCCATTCATGACACCGCCCCGCTGCCCCTCCCCCCCCCGCCACCTGTCCACATCTACCTGTGCAGTTGTCTCCGTTGCCGTGGCGATGCCCGAGGGACTCGGTTCGATTGGCCGACTCGTCGGTGGCGTTCCACTCCGCCAGGGAGTATTTACATAAGGCCAGAGCTGCAGCCAGAAACACACACAAACAAGCCGATCACACACCCTCACGCGTAGGCTACGCGCCGCCACAACAAACAAATACGTGCACGTGCACGTGCACAACGGTGGGAACGTTTGAACAATGTGAGACCGGCTTGCACGTAAACAATAGGATCTACAGGAGAGATGACGGGGGAAACACGTGAGCACCATCAACGGTATTAAAGAATAGCTGCTGTGTCGAGTGACGGCCTTTTAGGGTTGGAGAGCTCTCTGGTTCACACCCACCTTTGTTTCTCACACACACACACACACACACACACACACACACACACACACACACACACACACACACACACACACACACACACACACACACACACAGGATGTTGTACTGTCATATTCAATTACACATTGGGGAAGACTGTTTTGACAGGGGATATATTGCTAATTTATTAAATGAATTTAATCATTAACCAACACTGGAGTCTACTCCACCAATACAGCTCACAGGGGGAGCACATTTAAAAATGACTTTGAAGACTCATGGAAGATGAAAGAGATGCGGCAACAATCAAAATGAGATGAAACTGTGTCACATGATGCCTTTTTAACACTACGTCCCTGTGAGAACAACATAATCACAAGGGCCACACATTCAAAATAACACTTATATGCAGGTGGCAGTCTAGAGAGGGAGAGAGAGCACCTTACCTGTCACTACCCCGACGTAGAGGCCGTACACCTTGGCCATCGTCTCACTTGATCAAAGCTCTCCTCAGGAACATGAAAGTTCAGTGTCATTGACAAATAGAGATGCAACCGGATCACTCCTTCCTCAGAGGTCGGTGACCTTTGAAAAAGGTGCGGACGAGCTGTGGAAGTTCCCCAGTGGCGTTTCGTTTTGTGGTCCTTCATTGGTGGCAGTCGGGCTTCGAGCAGCAGGGCTTGAGGCTAGAAGCAGAGCCCACAGCCCAACGTGTCTGTCTGGCCTGTGTGTGGACTGCACGACTGTGTGTGTGTGTGTGTGTGTGTGTGTGAGAATAGATTAAAAAAAGGGGGTGGCACTGAAACCCAACGCTGCTCTCTGCTCCCCGCCCACACCCTTAAAGGAGAATAGGACTCCATTCAAGCTCTGCAGGTTTATTTCCTCCTCAGAGACAGCAGCACCTTTACACCCGGCTTTCTTCTTCTTCTTCCGAATGAGGCGGCAGGCGGAAGAAAGCTCACTGACGACGAGCCACAGACAGTTTAACGGCAGTTCAGGGTCCATTCATATTTTCCATTGCGCTGTCGTTTGGGGAAACGAGCACATGACCTGTGTGAGTCCCACATCTGGACTTCTGGTTGGGCTCCACTGATAGAAAGTGAGAGGAAAGTTTAATGTTAAAGTAAAAAAGATTACAACTAATACTAGTGTTTATATTTTATTCTACTTTAAACTACCCTGCAGAAGTAAGTATTTCCCTTTCACTCTATTTATTTTCCCTCTTTTTTTATCAGATGTATTTACTTCTACGAATTTGGATTTTACAAAGAAAACATTTGATTATGATAAATAAAATACCATAAATGATCTCCTTTTAAATCAGAGATACAGATCTTATAATCTAATATGTAATAGAGTGACATTCACATGGAATTCTTTTCTAAATTGAGTATGAGTAACTTCCAGAATATTTTGCTGGTGCTGCTTCAGTCTTACTTAAATAATATTTTAAATGCAGGAATTAAACTTGTAATTGTTTTTTTCTAAATTGTTAAAAAGCTTTTTTTACTGAAAGTTTCTGACTTCCACCACCGGCTGGGCTGCTCCGGGAGAAATGAAGTGAGGTCAGACATGACCACTAGGTGGCGTAAGTTGACATTGTTCTTTAATAGTTGAATTACTAGTTTCAACACGACACCTTAAATAGTGCTCAGGGTTAAATTATGATTGATATTCATGAATAAAAGAGCCGTCAGGATGTGCAGAAGGGTCCAGAATATAATGTAGTGGTATGGAGCACTAAGTATAAATATTTATTCTTTATTTGATTATTTATTATATTTATTTGTTTTTGATTGAAATGACATCATTAATTAAAGTAAGTCCGTTAAAAATGATGTCTAAGCTATAATAATGTCACTACTTAGTAAATATACTGAGCCACAGGGTGATCAGGGTTGAGGGCCACATCACGCCAGGAGGCGTGAATATATATATATATATATATATATTTATATATATATATATAAATTATATAATATATTTATAATATGTATATATATATTATATATTTATATTATATATATATTATATATTTTTATATATTTATAATATGTATATATATTATATACAACTTAAGCAAGAACACACACTTCATCAGAAAACATACCTAGTTGCATTTTATTACATCTCTTCAAAATAAATAAACATAAAATATAACACAATGAAATAAGTGGTAACTTCTCTGAAAGCCTGTAACAGAAGAAAACCTTTAAAATAGTGCCTGCTCTTTAGTAAACATAACTCGTACGTAACGTACACCAAAATAAAACTACTCCAAAATGTACAAAATGCAGCAAACAAATATCAAGTATTGTGCAGTTCTCCCTCCAGGGAATCGCCTCGTGTCGAGCGCCAGCATCTACGGGGACATCGAACGCCTCACCGCGGTCCGGTGGTCGGCTGGCGAGCGGCAAACAGCTCGGTGGCGTGGCTCGGTCCATTTGGGTCCAGCGGCATCGGGGATGGTGGCATGTAAGCAGGAAGTGGATACAACACGATGCACCGAGGCTGAGAAGCGCTTCCTGTTTGGAATACGAGTACAACTCCCTTCTTCCTGTAAAACTTTGAATCCTCTCATCAGCGGCACAAAGCTCCCAGACAAAAACAAAATAAATAAATAAAAAATGTTGCTTGGCTCCGTAGTTCTGTTTCCCTTTTTTCTCTTAAAGCAGAATAGAGAGAACGCATTCAGAGCGGCGTGCCTCCAGCTCTCCTCTTCCTCAACAGAAACACACACACACACACTCTCCACACACACACACACACACTGAATATAAAACAAGACTGGACATTACCACTCACTAAAATTCATTCCATCCTTACATAAAATAAAAAAAGGTTAGTTCTATCTTCTCAAAGCACCAGTAGGCGTTACTGGTGAATACTTCGGGCTCTGTGGGTGGAGCCCGGGTTAATCACAGCAGGCGGGTATTTTCTGCTGACACAGCATTATGAAGTACATGTTGCACTTGGTATCAGCAGCAGGCTTTACGACAGTGAAGTAGACGCGAGGGTCCGTATCAGTGCCTCGTCCATAGTGCCAAATCTTTGAAGGACGCTCCCCTCAAATAAATACGTGACATGCAAAAAAAAAGAAAAGCGAAAGAAAAGAAGAACAAACATTCAGACTGCCGTCTCCGTTCTTCAGAACGCGTCAGTCACATGATCACACGTCCGTCCTCCCGTCGGGTCCTGCCCGACGGGAGCGGACGGATCGGAATCGAGCGTCTCACTTCCTGCGGGCGCTGCCGGGTCTCTTGACGTGCCACAGCTGGTTGTGGATGGTCAGGGCGTCCACGCTGACCGACACCGACTTGGCGGGCACCACGTTGAACTGCTTGCGGTCCGAGCTGTACTTGTAGAGCTTGTCGATCATCTTGCGGCCGATGGCGCGCGGCCCCGTCCCCGTGAACTTGACGATCTCCTCCGTGTCCGGGGCGTACGAGTAGATGCCCCGGAACTGGCAGCCGCCGTCGCGGAAGAGGATGATCAGGTGGTTGGACTCGCACTTCTCCAGCTCCTGAGGACAGAGGAGCGCTGGCTGTGAGGATCACCGGAACCACGTTCAGGGGAGGACATTTATATATATATATATATATATATATACACACTATCGTTCAAAAGTTTGGGGTCACTTAGAAAAAAGCCCTGTTTTTTTCCAATGAAAATTACATTAAATTAATCAGAAATACACTCTATACATAGTTAATGTGGTAGATGATTATCCTCTGTTTTTTAAGTCTCTACAGAGGTGTATAGAGGCCCATCTCCATGTTCTAGTGGTGCATTGTGTTATTGCCTTAGAAGACGAGCAGAGGGTTAGAACCCCCTTGAAACCTTTTCAAAAATATTTTTTATAACTTTTTATTTAGCATTTTCCACAAACAGATTATTCCTTGACATTGAAACCCTTTTTATGTGAGCGCAGCTGAAAACAGTTATGCTGGTGAGAGAAGCTCTAAAACTGGCCTTCCTTTGAGCCACAAGTTTGAAGAACAACATTAATATTTACAATGAAAATCATTATTTATAACCTTGTCAATGTCTTGACTATATTTTGTATTCATCTTGTATTCATTTAATAAATAAAAGTGTGAGGTTTCATGGAAAACACAACATTTTCTTGGTGACCTCAAACTTTTGAACGGTAGTGTATGTATATATATATTTTAGGGGGCAATTTTTTTACCTCACTGACTGAAATCCAGGGGCATTTCAAAATAAATTGAGGGCACTTTTTGAAACTTGTGAAATATTATTTAACCTTTATTCAAAAATAATAAATATACTTATTTAGGCTTTGAATATATGAGCAATTGTCATAAAAAAATCAATAATAACACTATCAGGCAGTAGTTATTAATATAAATAATTAATCTAATAGAGGGGATAAGGCTCGCAGAATCAGCGACTTCTTTTAAATCACTTCTTAAAACCCATTTTTATAGACCAGTTTTAAGTGATCTCCTCCTTTTATGCAGATCTTTGGTTCCCCTAATCTAGTTTGTCTGTTTTTTCTTTTAATAAAATAAAATAAAAAATATTTGTTTCTTACTATTCTAATTGTTTTTGCCTTGACTGTCTGTAGAGCACTTTGTAACCTTTGTTTTTAAGGGTGCTATATAAATAAAGTTATTATTATTATTACATTTTTTAAACCACTATAAACAATTATAACTTATTTCTTAGTTTTTTTATAATTAAAAATGTTATTTACAGATTTATTTGGTGTACAGTACAATAAAGATAGGAAAGACACAAAGAACACAAACAAAACGCTATTAAATTATCTTAATTGATAGAGGAATTCATGAGGGCATTTTTTGCCTCTCCTCGTGATGCCAGGGGCAAAATGATATTTCTTGGGGGCAGTTTTGCCCTTTGCCCTCGTGTATTCCCGACGTCGACTTCTTCACACATTCACAGAACATAAGAGCTCCCACTGACCTCCAGAATCACATTCTTCTGGGTCTCATTAACCTTTCCAGCCAGACAGCAGTGGGCGATGGCGTTGATGATGATTGGCTTGTTGGACTTGGAGCTCGGCTCCTTGAAGAGTTTCGGACCTTTTAACAAACAAAACACGACAATGAGATGAAATAAGATGCATGCACACAGGTTTATAAGTGTCTAAAGCAATAGTAGTTTTGCTTATGACGCTGGAGCGGGGAAGCGATCAGAAGCTTCGCATGAAGACAGGAAGTCGTGGACATAGAAACTCTTCCAGGGCGCATTGTAGCCTGGAGCGCCACATGTTCAATTACATAACACACACTACCGTTCAAAGGTTTGGGCTCACCAAGACAATCTGGTGTCTTCCATGAAAACTCACATTTTATTTAGCAAATTAATTGCAAAATTAATAGAAAATATAGTAGGATTAATATGTTGATGATTAT
>CM070090.1:16917167-17034667 GCA_036178185.1 Liparis tanakae | reverse complement strand
TTCCTCTGAAGGCTCGTCTCCGGCGCGGCGCTCTCGGGAGCGTCTCCGCCCTCCAGGGATGGAGACTGCGACTTGGCGGCGGCGGCCGCCTTGCCGTCCTCTCTGCTTTTTTTCACCTCCGAGGTTTTCCCGCGTTTGCCGGAGCTGAGTTTGGGCGGGCGGCGAGAAGAGGCCGCGTTGCCGCCGGTGATGTCCACGAAGTGAACCGCAAACGACCTCGGGTCCGAGGGGGGGGACGCGGAGCGCGGCGCCGCGCCGCCGCTCGACTCGACTCGCTCGGGAGGCGACGCCGCGCTTCGTCCGGGGTTCGGGGGACGCCGCCGCCACCGCCGCCGCCGCCGGCGACGCCACGCGCTTCACGGGCGCCACCCTCTTCATCAGCTGGTCCTGCTGGAAGGACAGCTGCGTCATCTGCTGCTGGATGGAGCTGATGGCGTCGTTGAGCAGATCGATGGAGTGGGAACACTCGTTCAGGTCCGGCTCGGCCCCGTTGTCCGGCGGCGGCGGCTTGTCGCTCCCGTTGCTCCGCCCCCCCTCGCCGTGCCCCGCCCCCGCCTCCACCTTCAGCGCGTCGAGACACGAGTCGTCCCGACTCGACCGGGTCTTGGCCCGACTCCTGTCCGCCGGCTCCGAGGCGGGCTTGGAGTTCTTCGGGGGCAGGGGGAGCGTCTCGCTCTTCTTCACGATGTTCAGGAAGGCGGCTTTGCCCAGCTTCAGCCGTTGCCGCGCCGACAGGGTCTCCATCTTCTTCTTCTGGTGCTCGATGGCTCGCCGTTGCTCTTCCAGCTGCATGTGGAGCTGCAGCAGCTCTGAAGGCACGACCGGGGGGCTCGCCGCCAGGTTCTTCCCCAGAGCCGAGCCGGGCTCCTTCCCCAGCCAGCCCAGGGCGGCGTCGCTCCTCACCTGCCAGGGCGAGCAGGGGGCGACCTCGGAGCCGTCCGGCGTGGTCTTCTGAGAACTGCTGGTGCTGGAGAATCCATCCCGCAGGGCGAGCTTGAGGAGCTTTCTCTCGGCGAAGCTGGTCATCTTGACGCTGGCGCTGCAGGACGCGCTGCAGCTGCTCGCCCACGACGCCGTGCTGAGGCACGGGCTGGAGCGCCCGCTGCCGCCCTCCTTGTCGTCGCGCTCGCTCACCTTCAGGTCCTCTCTCAGTTTGGCCGACTCGCCCTCTCCAAACTCACGCCCCTCCCCCCCCTCCTCCTCTAAGAACGCTCCCTTCCGTCTCCTCAGGACTTCTTTGGTCAGCGCCGTCTGCTCGTCCTCCTCGTCGTCGTCCTCGAGGTCCGCGATGTCGGAGTCTGAGTCTTGGCCCATTCCCAGCGCGGCGGAGGAAGGAGTTTCGGCCTCGGCGGAGGAGTGGAGGAAGAAGCCGGAGGAGCGCTTCTTCTCGGGCTGCGCGGTGCCGGACGAGCCCTCGGTGGGGGGCCTGAGGGAGCGGCGGGCGGATTCGGCCGCAGGTATGGGCGTGAAGGTGCTCTCGGGCGCCCTCCTGGGGGCTTTCCTCGCAGCCGCCGTGGCTTTGCAGCGACTCTCGCCGCTCTCCTCCCGCTTGCTCAGGCTGACGCTCTTCTCTTTGGCCGGCTTGGAGACGGCCGGCATCAGCGGCTCCAGGTAGTACCCGTCGGGGCCCGCGTCGAGGCGGGGGGAGCGCCGCGCGTTGAAGGACGGCGCACTCGGGATTTCCAACTCGTCCTGCTCCATGTCGCTGCCGGGCCGACGGCGAGGAAGCGCGGCGGGGTGGATCACGGCCACCAGCTCCTCCTCTTCTACTTCCTCCTCCTCGTCCTCGATGCGCAGGTGGCTCAGCAGGCTCTGAACGCTCAGCCGGTGTTGAGGCGGCGGGGCGCCCGGCGTGTGTTTGGGGGTCACGCTCATGATGTTGGAGGCCAGGCTGTCTTTGCTGATGGAGCGGGCGAGGCTGATGCTGTCGGCGTCGTCCTCCAGGGGGCAGTGCAGGGCGTAGGGCACCGGCTGGGATAACGGCCTGGGCGGGAGGAGAGGGGTGCACACCGTGTGGGTTAGCCGTGAACCGTGGACCGACATGACGCCTCGAGATCTCTCCGCTCACCTCGGCCGTCTCTCGGGCCACGCCAGTATGGAGCCCTGATGCTGAGCATCACACGTCAGAGAGTCGGACCGGTTTCTCACCCCTGTGCAAAGAAAATAAGATCAATATTACCTGATGACTTTAATAATCTACACGTGGGAAATTAACTCTCTAGAATGAATGTAAAAGTGACTCGAATGAATAAGATACGAAAGTGAACTGTTTTGCAATCTTTCCCGTTGAAATGCTGACATTACACTACGGTTCAAAAGTTTGGGGTCACTTCGAAATGTCCTTATTTTTCTTTTTTTTCAATGAAGATAACATTAAATGAATCATAAATCCTCTCTATACATAGTTAATGTGGTAAGTGACTATTCTCTGGTGTGTAATGAAGTCTCTACAGTACTAGTGGTACATTGTGTTATCGCCTTACAAGCGTCTTTGAGTACTATGAAAAGCGCAATAGAAATTGTAGGTATTATTATTATTAGAAGACTAATGGAGAGGTAGAAAACTCTTGAAAACCCTTTTTATGCGAGCGCAGCTGAAAACAGTTATGCTGGTGAGAGAAGCTCTAAAACTGGCCTTCCTTTGAGCCACAAGTTAGAAGAACAACATTAATATTTACAATAAAAATCATTATTTATAACCTTGTCAATGTCTGACTATATTTTCTATTAATTCTGCAATTAATTTGATAAATAAAATGTGAGTTTTCATGGAAAACACAAGATTGTCTTGGTGACCCCAAACTTTTGAACGGTCGTGTAACTCGTCAAGCGCGTCGTTTATGTGGACATTCAAATAAGAAAGACATGAGAATAACACGTCGGTTCATTTCTCCTTCAGAAAACAACCGGACAGTTTCTCTTTGTTTCTCTTTCAGCTGCTCGGGGAACTTTGTGACACTGGAGTAAATGATTGTTTTATATTACCTGTGGCGCTCTCCTCGGCCACTTTCTGTTGTCTCAGTCTCAGCGGCAGCAAAGAGTGAGACGAGCTCACGGAGCCTGGTCTACTGCTGTCAGGGGAACACGGAGAGGTTTGGGTTTTAATGTTTAAACAACGTTACTTTTCTCTACTCTGATAGCGTCCACCCAAAATGACACGAATGTATGCGATTAAATCATTTAAATACTTGGGGAAATGCCCCCATAGACGTTTATAACACTGCAGTAAATGTAATCTGGGATTAATAATGAGGGCAATGAAACACTTAACTGTAAAATACAGATCATTAATCAGTAAACGTGTGTGTGTGACTGGGAGACACGGGGTGTGTGTGTATCACCTGAGGTCGGGACCCGGGGGCGTGGTCAAGATGTCTGCCGAGTTGGACGACGTCAGGAAACCACGCCTGGTGACGTTGGAGATCGGAATGTGGGATCGTGACGTCTTGGGCTGCAGCAGCAATCTCACTGCACACATGACGATATCAAACTTTAGAAGACATCCCATAATATAAAGTGCCATCAAGAGCCAATAGCAGCAACATCTACACCACCGTTCAGAAGTTTGGGGTCACTTAGAAAAAAGAAAAAAACGAACTGTTTTTTCCAATGAAAATGACATTAAATTAATCAGAAATACTCTCTCTACATAGTTAATGTGTTAAATGACTATTCTCTGGTGTTTAATGAAGTCTCTACAGAGGTGTGTAGAGGCCCATCTCCATGTTCTAGTGGTACATTGTGTTATCGCCTTAGAAGACGAGCAGAGGGGTAGAACCCCCTTGAAACCCTATTTAAAATAATTTGTATAACTTTTTATTTAGCATTTTCCACAAACTTTATTATTATTAACTATAATTATAATTAAATATCTATACTATAACTATACTATACTAACTATACTATAACTATAATTAATAACTATAATTATTCCTTGACATTGAAACCCTTTTTATGTGAGCGCAGCTGAAAACAGTTATGCTGGTGAGAGAAGCTCTAAAACTGGCCTTCCTTTGAGCCACAAGTTTGAAGAACAACATTAATATTTACAATGCAATCATTATTTCTAACCTTGTCAATGTCTTGACTATATTTTCTATTAATCTTGTATTCATTTAATAAATGAAAGTGTGAGTTTTCATGGAAAACACAAATGTTCTTGGTGACCCCAAACTTTTAAATGGTGTATAATACTTTTAGTATAATATATGCACATTTAAATAAAGGACCAGTTTGAGGGGTAAATAGTGTACAGAATGATAAAATATATTGCATATATGCAGAGAATACAAGTCAAATACAAAAACAGGTTTAAATGTCTGCACCTACACACACACACACACACACACACACACACACACACACACACACACACACACACACACACACAATGAGTGAATAACCGTGTGTTTTATATGTCAAAGGAGAGCGTGTGTTGTACCATCTCTGATTTCCTGAAGGTCTCTGGGCTGCACAAAGTCCGGCTTCCCGATCTCAAACCACCAGAAGAGCTCGGCGATGAAGACCATCACGTTGTTCTGCAAGTCACAAGGATCAGAATGAGGTCGATACACCGCAACCAGGCGGACATGTGGTCGGCAGCTCTTTCATTAGAACTCTCTGGGTGTGTGCTCGGGCTCACCTTCAGTACCGGTGGAGAATACAGCATGTCCTCGGGCTTCAGGTAGAAGCATTTGTTCAGGTACTCCTGAGAGAACTCTTGTAGCAGCTGGATGTTGTACATACTGTCGGCGATGGAGGGGACCTCCTTCAGACAGATATCTGCACACAACAATAAAGGTCAATACTCCCTGTTATAGTTAAGTGGTACATCAAGATTGTTTTATAGCTACATCTTATGAGAGACTGTGTTTGGCATTTTGGAAAATACCCATTTGCGGAGTTGTCAAGAGTTACATGAGAAGATCAAAACCCCTCTCATATGTGTAGACTAAAGGTGAGGAAATACAGCTTTATCTGGGAGGAGATACACTACCGTTCAAAAGTTTGGGGTCACCGAGAAATGTTGTGTTTTCCATGAAAACTCACACTTTTATTTATTAAATGAATACAAGATTAATACAAAATATAGTCAAGACATTGACAAGGTTATAAATAATGATTTTCATTGTAAATATTAATGTTCTTCAGACTTGTGGCTCAAAGGAAGGCCAGTTTTAGAGCTTCTCTCACCAGTATATAACTGTTTTCAGCTGCGCTCACAAAAAAAAGATTTCAATGTCAAGGAATAATCTGTTTGTGGAAAATGCTAAATAAAAAGTTATAAATAAATAAATAAAAAGGTGTCAAGGGGGTTATACCCCTCTGCTAGTCTTCTAAGGCAAAAACACAATGTACCACTAGAACACTGGAGATGGGCCTCTACAACTGTTTAAAAAAATGGGAATAGTCATTTACCACATTAACTATGTAGAGAGAGGATTTATGATTAATTTAATGTCATTTATTTTTTTTATTTTTTCTAAGTGACCCCAAACTTTTGAACGGTAGTGTATATCAAGGAGCAATAATAATGTAACTTCAGTGTTGATTTGTTCACAGCTATCTCTCCCCCCTGCTTCCAGTATTAAAGTCAACCTCAGTTGACCTCGTATCTCGTGTCCGGGCCTGAGAGTGGTATCGATCCACGGTCCAGTGTTACCGCACCTTCCAGTCGAATGAGTTCTGGGCAGTAGAAGTGGATCACGGCCAGCAGGGCGGTGCCGTCACACACGTCCTTCATGAGGTCGTCCAGCAGGGGGAAGTGCTGAAGCGCTCGCCCCGACATGTGATCTCTGCGGTAACGCACCTACGCGGGAGGAGAGGGCGCGAGTTGAAACACAGTGATCCCACGTATCTCATCAGGAAACTGAGTGACATACACACACACACACACACACACAACCACGCAACACGCCTCGCTTTGTACAGTGTGATCTGGCTCTCTTTAACGCTTGAGAGAGGAGGTATCTAGAGCTGTTTAGATTGATGTGGTCATGTGGAGCTTTGCAAAGTCTGCGTGGTACAATACTGTAAAGACAATACTTCTCTCGCCCTCCCAGTTCCTCCTTGTGGTTCAAAGAGCTGGCGTTCTTCTTAAAACTGGAGAAAATCAAGTTCTCGTCTGAATCTACTTGGGGTCCGATTATAAAATACTTTGATAAATTGAAGACTCTCTCATTAGATTGAACCATCTCTGTGACCTTTAATGTTTCTTTTTTCTTTCTAAATAAAATATTTACAGGAAGAAAAAAAAAAAAGAAGCTATTTAAGTTGTCTTGACGCTGTTGTAGGAACTAATAATAGCAATAATTCACTCATTTCTGGTTTCTGTTTGACTGTATTACCTCCTACACTAATTTTACTTTTGTGTAATACTTGATCTATTAATACTGTAATGTGATTTTTGAAAATTGAAGCAGTGCGATTTGTTCGGTGTTGGGATGGGGAGAAAAAATGAAAAATAACATGTGCAATGTATAACTGTGTTCTCTGCTTTGGAGAATAAACACAATTTACCAACAAAAGAAAGACAATACTTCTCTCATAAGGACTGGAAAGGATGCTCAGCGCTATCGGGTATCGTAATGTAATGAAGACTAATGATGGGAGGGGCGGGGCGGTCAGGATCAAATACAAAAAGGCTTGGTGGTGAGTACATTACCATGCGAGAGAACTCCACAGGCTCCAATAAGCAACTGGGCAGAGCATGCAGTGTATCAGGCTGGTGAGGGGAGAAAGACATGATGGGGAGGAGGTTCGTGAAATGAGACGAGGCAAGCTGGGCGAGTGGACTCCAGACAGAGTAGTCAGAACTGTGTGTTGTTTCACTTTGTTTTGAGGGAGGGGGGGGGGGGAAGGGTAGGGGGAGCTCAGCTGAATACTGAAGGCACTGCGTTAGCTTTTGATGAAAAATAAAAGCAAAAAGATAAGCAGGAAACAAGTGTCTCTTGGGCGAACTGTTTCTTCCTTTGCCACTAGGGGGCACTGTGTCATCTTCACTGTGAATAATACTGCGTTTATACATCCCTGTCTGACACTGAAACACACACACACACACACACACACACACACACCTCAGACAGACACTCACACAGAGATAGTGGTTTCACTTACAGGTACAAGCTTCCAGTACCATTTGGAGGGAGACTAGTATCCAAGAGGCAGGAAAGGGAGGGAAGTTTGGGGAGACACAAACAGGAAGAGCAGCAGACAAGTCAAGGGTCATATACAGCGACAAGAAATCAGATTATCCCCCGTTACCATGGAGACGGATCTGATCTTAACGTCAACTGGAAAGGGGTTGGCACAAAGAGGGGGGGACTACTTGAGGTGTTGGTGTGTATTGTAATGAAAGGTTCAGAGAGGCGTGGGAGAGTTGAAGGGGATCCAGGACATGCCTCAAGTCAAATATATGAATAAACAGACATAACAATTATTATAATCTCCAGTCAGCATCACAGATAAATGGACATAAATCCGCTCAGACATCTAAAAGATGCTCCTTACAACTTTAGGACGAGTCTGAAAGTCCTTGTGTTGTTTTAGACGTTTTCTTCAGTATCAACGTGAGCCAGTGAGAGTTGCTCGTCAGATCTCAAAGAATAATAAGACCCCGTTTACACGATGGGAAAACACATATATTTTCATGCATTTTCCTTTCATTTACACAAAAACTTGAGGTTTTATCACAGAAAACGATCATTTCTAAAAACTCCGGCCGAAGTGGAGATTTCTGAAAACTCTGTTTGTGTGTTTGCGTGTGAACGAGGGCAAACGGAGTTTTAGGTGGTCAAACGTCACAGTGTGCCACTGAAGATGCTTCACGTCGCGTGAGCGTCCTATGGGACGTATGCGGATGGCGTATTTATGCGGGTTCATAGAAACAGAAACTTTTTTTAAAACAACCTTGTGTGTACGACGTCATTTTTGAAAACGGAGAGGCAGAAATATTTGTTTCTGTAAATACCGGCTGTGTGTAAATGTGGCCTAAACCTCCACCCGACTGTTACTGCACCCGGTGAGGAAATGACGCATGCGTATGAGATCCCAGACAGACAGACGATAAACAAAGGCGACAAAATGACAAACGAAAGACAGAAAAGAGAGAAGGAGACAAGGAGACAAGGAGACAAGGTGACACACACACACGCGGTTACCTTCTGGTGACCCGGTGACTCCAGCAAATGTTGCTTCATCTTCAGCTCTTTTTCCATGATCTCTCTCATCTTCGTGTTCACCTGTAACGACAAAGGTGCCGTGGGTCCACACAGAGAGGAGAAAGCACGCACGTCAAACACCAACACCCGAGTCTGGTTCTCACCTTGTTGATCCAGAAGACCATCGCGTCTTCCAGGTCAAAAGGCAAGTCCTTGGAGGCACTGAAGTTGGAAAAGCGCTTGACACTGGACACCACCTGCTCTATGCTGATCATCTCCACGATGTAGGCCATCATCAGCGCGTCGATGAGGTGGATGTGGGAGCTCTGGAAAGATCAATATGTTGATGGTTATATTGCATACAACTGCATTTTAAAAATAGTATTATCGTACTTACACTACCGTTCAAAAGTTTGGGGTCACCGAGAAAATGTTGTGTTTTCCATGAAAACTCACACTTTTATTTATTAAATGAATACAAGATTAATACAAAATATAGTCAAGACATCAACAAGGATAGAAATAATGATTTTCATTGTAAATATTAATGTTGGTCTTCAAACTTGTGGCTCAAAGGAAGGCCCGTTTTAGAGCTTCTCTCACCAGCATAACTGTTTTCAGCTGCGCTCACATAAAAAGGGTTTCAATGTCAAGGAATAATTATAGTTATTAATTATAGTTATAGTATAGATAGTTAATTATTATAGTTAATAATAATAAAGTTTGTGGAAAATGCAAAATAAAAAGTTATAAAAATAATTTTAAAAGGGCTTCAAGGGGGTTCTACCCCTCTGCTCGTCTTCTAAGGCGATAACACAATGTACCACTAGAACATGGAGATGGGCCTCTACACACCTCTGTAGAGACTTCATTAAACAACAGAGAATAGTCATTTACCACATTATACTTTAATAAAAATAATAATAATAATAATAGATTCTATTTGTAAGGCACTCTTCATCCAATAATCTCAGAGTTCCACAGAGCGAGTGCGTGGTTAAAACTCACTATAATAACAAAAAGGTCTTTCACATGCTGACGTGTAAACTTCTGCTTCTCAGCACGCCTCTCTCTGTCTTTTCACACCTGAGGGATGTGAATAATACCTCACAAGAGCATTTAGCTTCATGAATGTTTTAGGTGAACACTGTTAAACTTAAAAAAACATCCACTGGTGCATTACGTACTCCAATCCTCCAGATCGAGACAGGGGTTGTCCGTCCAGCAGGTTCCACTACTGCAGAGACGCTCCCAACATCGGCATGCCGGTGGAAATATTGTGTCTTATTACTAATCTACCAATTCTTAAATTAGTCTCAATCGATCGTCTCGGCCAGCGTTAACCCGACGGAGAAGTATCGTCACATTATATGGAAGACTCAAAATGACTTAGTATAAATAAATAAATGCAAAAGTAAATATAAGAATAAATGAATGCTTAAATAAATGTATAAATAAATATATAAATGTATAAATAAATATAGGAATAAATAAATAAATGCTTAAATAAATGTATAAATAAATGTATAAGTAAATAAATACATGTATAAATAAACACAAGAATGAATAAATATAAGTTATAAATCAACAGAACATCATTCAATAAATATATTTACACATTTCTGTATTTCTTCATTTATTTATTTCTCTATTTATGTGTCCACACGTATTTCTTCATTTATTTATGTGTGATATTTACGTGTCCGTATATTCAAATGAACTGGGGGCGGACCAAACCTCTGTCTAAAGCCTGATTGGTCACAGGAGTGTGATGCACCTGGTGTGTTATGCTCTTCTTCTCCTGCCTGGCACATGATGCTGAAGTTGTCTCGCTCAGCTCAGCGTTAGCAGAAGTTAGCCGAGACAGCTTTTTGACTTCAGACACCGAGTACAGACTTGTGTTCTTTTGGAGTCTGGGCTTTGGAGTCCAGACACATAAATAGAGAAATAAATAAATGAAGAAATACAGAAATGTAGAAATATATTTATTTAATGATGTCCTGTTGATTTATAACTTATATTTATTCATTCCTGTATTTATTTATACATTTATTTAAGCATTTATTTATTTATTCCTATATTTATTCATGCATTTATTTATTATTTATTTATACTTAAGTAATTTTGAGTCCTCCATAACATTAAGCAATCATAGCAATCGACGCAGACGTCGCGTTACCCACCATCTTGATGGAAGCCGAGCTGAGGTCCAGATCGGAGACCGGCGTGTCGTCTGCCTCCAGGACGTAGATGCCCTTCCTGGACAGGGCCTGGAGGACCGCCTGGTGGCTCTGCAGCGAGGCGGCCTGCTCGGCCAGCAGGATGAGGCCGCACACGCGGCAGTACAGCTCCCCGGACAGCAGCTGGCGGATGATGGACGGCTTGATGTGCTCCTGCTCGTACTGGTCGGTGTAGAAGGGGTTCCGCAGGTCCGCGGGGATGTGATCTGGAAACAATGACGAGCAAGTGCCGTTAAAATACGGTCTGGTTGATGTATTTTACATATATTAAACGGGACATATCATGCCCATTTTTCCACAAGTTGATATGGTTCCTTGGGGTCTTAATGTAATGTTTGTAACATATTTTGGTTAAAATACCACAAGAATCATTTAAACAGCCTTTGTACCTGTCAGAAACACCTCCCCACAGACTGACCTGTTCTGAGTGGGCGAGGTGCTCCGGGTTGCCAGGTTGGAGATGGTGAAGTATCGTACCAAAGGCTCAACATGGTTGTATTATTTGGAGGGTAATTATCGTGTATCTGGCAACCCTGAGATGGGTTGACCAATGACTGTTCTCTATACCGTCAGAGCTCCCGCCAGAGCTCGGGAGATACCATTTCCAAAACATGTAAGGGGTAAATACTAGTTTCTGAAAACCCAGAGAAACAAAAATATCCGACGAAGCAAAATCCCAGATGTTTTTGGAATCCCTGCCGGACGCATTTTTCAGGTCTCAGAAACAGGACATGTCGGGGAAAAGAGGACGTCTGGTCCCCCTGACCACCCTAACGTCTGGCGCCATAAGTTAGGGTGACCAGAGGGTCTTTTCACAAGGGTTTTCACTAACTAGTATTTACCCCTTACACGTTTTGGAAATGGTATCTCCCTTACGGTCCACCTTCTTGCGCAGCTCTTCCACGCGAGAAAACGAAAGTTCACCGTAATCAGCAGCCAACCCTGGTGTTTATGTGGTGGTGGGGGCGGAGCCAGACTCCCTACATGGGCATGGTTACACAACTACGTAGGATTGGATCGTGATCCCATTCGACGCACTCAAGCAGATCGTTTCTGACATCGAGGAACCTCAACAAGCCGCGTGAGTTGTTTTTTTCCAGAGTTTGTGTGTTGGGAGACATGCCAGATACCCAAATTAACGTATAGAACCACTAGAAAAGTTGGAATTTTCTTAATATGTTCCCTTTAAGTCACAATCCGTACTGCGCATCCCATCAGCGCCTCACCGTGTTACGGAACAAACGCTCTCCCAGGACGCAGACGTTTAATGTCTTAGACTTAATGAGAAACCATTGCAGGAGGAGAGCACTGAGGGAAAGCCAAAGGTCAAACGGCACGACGAGCAGCCATGAAGGCCCGCAGGTGGACCGCAGGTGGACCGCAGGCCTTAAGCCAATGAGCTGGCAGGATTTAGTGGTACGTAAGCTGCCAGCGGGGTGCGTCCGTGCTCCTGGACACGGACATGGGACAGCTATTTTTATACGCCTTGGGCATGTTAATCCAGAGTTAATGTCTGAAGCACACAGGAAATGGAGCTTCCAGCACTTTCCAGGGAGATTTGCACAGGAATCAACAAGGAGGCTGTAGTCTGTTGTGTTGTAATGCATATGATGAGGATAAAAAACTAAAATATAAAAATGGGTTCAGGAATTTTTCATGAATGAATTATTAGTATCACTATTATTATTTGAAGAAAAATAAATCCTCCACAAATTGGGCCTCATTTAAGTAGTTTGTCCCATCTATAGAGATATAGAGTATATACACCACCGTTCAAAAGTTTAGGGTCACTTAGAAATGTCTTTATTTTTCAAAGAAAAGCATGTTTTTTGAATGAAGATAACATTCAATTATAAAGAAATGCACTTCATACATTATTAATGTGGTAAATGACTATTCTAGGTTGAAACACCTGTTTAAAGAAATTTAAATATCTACACGGTTGTATAGAGGCCCATCTCCAGTGTTCTAATGGCACATTGTGTTATTGCCTTAGAAGACTAGCGGACGGGGTCGAATTTTAGAAAACCCTTTTGTTATGTTAGCACAGCTGAAAACAGTTATGCTGGTCAGAGAAGCTTTTCATCTGGCCTTCCTTTTGAGCTTGAAGTCTGAAGAACACAATTCATATTTAAAATAAAAATCATTCTTTCTAACCTTGTCAATGTATTTACTATATTTTCTATTTATTTTGCAATTCATTGGATAGATAAAAGTGAGTTTCCATGGAAAACATGAAACTGTCTCGTTGGGTGACCCCAATCTTTTGAACGGTAGTGTAACTCAAATAAATGAAAGTACGGAAGTGACACTACGAAAATAATGCGCGTTGAGTTCACTGACAGCTCCTACAAACCAATACTAAGAAAATGAAGCAGAGCCTTTAAAATACCCACATTTAAAAAGAGGATAAATGATGATGCGTGGATCAATAGTCAGCCACTCAACGACAGCATCTTTTCTCACTTAGCTTCACTTAGAAGCCAGCTGACTGAGGTGAACAGGCAAAGTGAGACAGCCGTCAGCGGAAAACACACACACACACACACACACACACACACACACACACACACACACACACACACACACACACACACACACACACACACACAGCAGGCTCCAGCACACTGTGACTGCTTGCCTGGCACAGTCCACCTGCAGTAACGACCTCACTCTGCTTCTTCGGGCTTCAGACTTGCAGCGATGCTCATCACACGTCCTCCCAGGTCTGGAGCTTACCCCACAATGCCCAATCATCCTCCTTGGTTGCCGTGGAGATGGTGATGGGGAATGCCAACATGGCTGAAGGGTGGGGGCTGGGTTGCAGTTTCCTCCCATCACTAAGGCCTGCTCGTTGAATCGTTTTATGGTCCCCGACATCAGGAGGTCTGTGTGTGTGTGTGTGTGTGTGTGTGTGTGGCTGAAGGGAATTGGTGGAGGAGGAGTAGCAACTGTCCTAATCATAGTTGCTAATACTCCTTAAATATTCATCATCCACCTGATCCAAGCGTCACAGCCCACCCTGATGTATATGTGTGTGTGCATGTGTGTGTGTGTGTGTGTGTGTGGGGGGGGGGGATGCAGGCAAAGCCTTTGTTCCTATTCGTTCAGACACAAGGTCAGATTGATCAGCAGGGATCTTTCTGACAGTCGGGCAGGCCGTCAGACTCGGAAATAAAAAGCCTGGTGGTGCATGCAGCAAATACTTCTAGTTTAATTTAGTTTTCCATCATCATTTGATTTAATGCCACTGGTAGTTAATCGGAAAGTTTATGTACAAAAAAAACCCTGGACAATATATAAATCTCGTAATTTTGTTATACGTATCAGAATCAGAACCCAGTTTTGCCTATGATATTCAACATAACACACATTCTTACGTACGAGTATTATATATCCACGAACAGTAAATAGACGAGCAATGCATATATTTTTTGGGTGTGCTGGCGGATCGCAGATAAACATAATGATAATATAAGAATAAGAAACTAGTTATTGTCGGAAAACCTGCCGAGTCACATTGATTTAAAGGTATGATTGCAAACAGGAAATATGTATCGAAGAAAATACAAATCCAATTTCATCATAACACACGTTCCCCTGTCGCCTATGTATATTTCCTCCTGCTGCTTATGTATTCCAGTATTGTATTCAAGTCTTCACGCTATTGGAAAAGAGGAAAACTTAAAATATATATATTTTTTGAAACAGCGTCTCTAATCAGAAAACACATTTCCGTGGTTTCTATTGACAACAAAAGAAACATTTTAGTCATTTTAAGGCCTTATAAAAGCTCAGGGTTCTTACACATTTCGGCCAATGTGTTTCCAGGACTTTTCCAGGACTTTTCCATGACTTTAGACCAAATTTCCATGTCCAAACCGAAATCTCGGCACAAACATGAAAACTGTAAAACATTTTGCATATTGAGAGCTACCGCTTGCTTATATTTTGAGCGTCTTTCTTTAAAAAACATATTAATTATTTCAAACTCGCCGTGAATGAACATGTGATTTTAACCCATTTCCATGACTTTTCCAAAACTTTGATGATTTAAGTTTTTTCCATGACTTTTCCAGGCCTGGAAATGACCGTTTTAAAATTCCATGACTTTTCCAGGTTTTCCATGAGCGTACGAACCATGAAAGCTGCCGTCTAAACAAACAGCCGGGCCTCCAGGTCCAATCCCTTTAACCACTTAAACATGTGACTGGCTCGGCTGACTTTCACACACGCAGACAACACAGTGTTTCCAAATGTGCCCTCTAATCTAATAAAACTGTTGGTTCCTGTGACCTCCACACTGAGCATCAGTGACCAGAGACGGCCTCTTGGTAAACAAACAGGCTGCACGTCAACACCACGTTGTTTCAACACAGGGGAACACCGCTGCTCCCGTCTGGGATGTTTGTTGTAGATATTATGGGATTAACATGGAATAATGAGTTTATTTTATATTTTTTGGGTTTAGCAAAATATACAACCACCAGTAAACTCTTTTAGAAAGAACAAGATACCTGTGGTTGACCGAAAGGATTAAGGCTCAAGCTATCTAACTAGAAGTGCCCTAACACCAATGATTGCCTAAAACAACTAGTTCCAAAGAACCGTATATATATACACCAACGTTCAAAAGTTTGGGGTCACCGAGATCATTTTGTGTTTTCCATGAAAACTAACACTTTTATTTATTAAATGAATACAAGATTAATACAAAATATAGTTAAGACATTGACAAGGTTATAAATAATGATTTTCATTGTAAATATTAATGTTGTTCTTCAACTTGTGGCTCAAAGGAAGGCCAGTTTTAGAGCTTCTCTCACCAGCATAACTGTTTTCAGCTGCGCTCACATAAAAAGGGTTTGTTTATTACTTTAGGTGAGAACCTTGTAGAAGCCATGTGGGATTCTTTTCTCACCTGCACCCATTTCTGTGTCTTTTAATAATGTTACATTTGTATATTTTTATTTAAATGTGCGAATAAATTAAATTAAATTTGAAATAAATACATTTTAAAGTCAATGTTTCAGCACAATGTGACGTCAGGACGGCGGCAAATCAAATTAAAGGAAGGAGGAAGCTTGAAAAAGGAGGAAGCTTGAAGGGGGGGAAAGGTGATAGTTTGGTGTTTATCATGGGTAACTGATCTCAGGGGGGTACGTCTTAAACCAGCAACTTCCACTGTTGTCACTGTTGTGGATGTCAGATTTGTTTTCATTTGTGAAAGTGACATCTTCCCTTTGTAAACAGGGTTCATTATCCTCCCTTTATATTTGAATGCCATCCTGATCAGACGCTGTAAGCCTCACAGCACTTCACAAGCTTTACGTGTTCGGGTTCTGCTCCACTCTCAGAGTCAATTTACTGAGTCATCCACTGCGATCCAGAACACTTAACACAGTCTGGCTCAGAGAATATATTTGATGATGGGGATTTTTCCCGTCCCGGATGATTGTCTCGGCCTCCTTTGAAATGCCTCGTTGTCATGCCGATGAAGTGAAGCCACGGAGAGGAGCAGGCTCGCAGGAACCGCACAGCTGATCTCCTGCTCACACTTCCCACCATCCAAGGAGTCACTTTAAGACATTTACTTCCAGCCATGTAGAGAAATCATTTGTTATGTTTTAGTAGAACTCGTAAGAGCGGGCAAGGCTAGTGACCCGTCTATAAAAGACGTTGGCTGATCGTGAGATGTCGGCCGAGGTCTTCTCTCGCTAACGCGAAGGTCTGGACTGTTGCTAAGCTGTTGTCTTTTATACAGGAAGTTTGTTTACCTTTTTACATATTGAACACATTTATTCAGGAGTGGGCGCTGGATTTTTTGACAAAATCTATTCATATTGTCTTATCGGACCTAATACTGACATAAACCATATAATAACAACACTACTAACCAAAAAAAACAAATGGCAAACAAGGTCATGTTTGACATTTGTTATTTGAATAACATTTTCAGCTCTAAGTGTAAGAAATTAAATCTACATGACCTGACATCATTTCTACATCCTCTGGTGGAGTTGTTTCCATGCATGACTACCTTGTGTGCTGTATCTTTCCCTCCATTGATACCAGGCCTGTAGTATAAGTATAGTGATGATAGCATGACAGAAAATGAATTATTGCAAATGTTCCAGCTCCATTTACAACATTTGCATCCAGCCAATTATCTATGCAACTACAGTACTGAGTCTATAAAGCACAAACAACATAGAGGCTACACATGTGCATGTGTCATCTTTACAGATAATAAGCGTAACATACACTTTAACTTAAACACACGTCACATGTAACATACACTTTAACTTAAACACACATGACACTAGAACATACACTCAGACACTTTAAACGTGCTCTGTTGCACTTTATCTTTATCTTATCCTGTATTGTACTTGAGTTTATGTTGATTGTTGTTTGTCATGTCGAATGTTGCACCCTCCGCCAAAAGAAATTCCTTGTTTGTGTAAACATTCCTGGCAATAAACGGTTTCTGATTCTGATTCTGATTCTGATTCTGATTCTGATCTGATAATGAACCCTACTTCAGGGCTACACAGCTGGAGACTGGACCCACCCATGCACAGCATATTGTTTTTGCTCCAATACATATATTAACGTGAGGGATAGTTGAAGCCTTACCTATACCATAAGCTTTGGCGAACAACCAGCGGAGGTTTGCGTCTATTTTGGCTCGTGCGGAGTCGTAGAGCTCCAGCGGCACGACCTGCGCCTCCATGCCTGCTCCACCTGCATCATCTGCCGCCGCCGCCCTCCTCCTCCAGGTGCCGTCCCTGCCAGCACTCGCCTCCACGTCCATCCTGCACGGAGGGACGCAAACGCATCACTGCCAGGAGTAGCAGCCGGTTGCATTACGTCATAGACACGCAGAAGGACAACAAGCAGGGCCCTGGCCTCACTGACAGCAGCTTCACTGATGACGACGACGAACCACAACGTAAAGTCACATCGTTTGAGTCTCGTTCGCGTCTCACATTTTAACACGTCAGAAAAACACACACAATTTATTTGCACCTGGTTGCAGTTGACTAGCTTGGAATGAATGGAGAAAGCAGCACCTTTAAGACGTGACTGAGCCAACGCGCTGGGTTTTATAGCTACCAGTAATTGAAGACATTATGGGCGTTTTCAACGGTAGCTGTGTTTTTCTAGCTCGGTCCAGTCGAGGCAGGACTCGGGTGACCAGTAGACGACCCACCGGCAAGCGAGCACCATGAAGTTCAGAGCACCGTGAGCTAGGTGTGCTAGCTAAACTACGCACACACACACATGTACGCCGACAGACATAACAAAAGACCCACCTTTAGGAGTGCATTGGGTTGCTCTCGACAGCGGTGTGTTTCGGGACGTGTGGCTACACCGCCGACATGCTGGCCTGTCTGCAGCTAGCGGGGGGATAACGAGAGGACTCCTCCCCTGCCGAGGGACACAAATCTCCGGGCCTCTGAGGCAAAAGCTGCGACTGGCGGCTGATGGTCGTTAATCCAATACAAAAAAATCTGTTTGGCAGCCACCCGGAAGTCTGTTTTCGAGGGAATTATGAATGTCCAAAAGCCAGCTGTTTCATAATCAGGCTGCCATCGCCTCTAGGAGAGGACCAGCGGGTGTAACGGTGCTCCGCAGCCCTGTTGTCGGAGCCTGTCTCTATGGGGACGACTGTTGTCCGCTCGGCTGCAGCGCGCCTGCTCGCCGACAGAGGGCGCTGTGGGCTCGGACTGAGGCAGAAAGCACAGGTGTTTTATCATTTCATGCTACTTGTCAAGAACTGCTACCATGTGGTATTGCGCATGCGCCGAGTCGATTTTCCGAGTTTGTTTGACACGCCCGTAATGTTTTGCAACCCTGTCGATGCACGCCTGATAACGGGGAGTGACATCCTCAAAATCCCGATTATTTCCCTAGTTAAAAGTACATTCAGCATGTATATTGTACAGGTAGTAATAATATGTAGTAATGACATGTAGATTAATGAGTGATAAGCAGTAGCTATTTCTTTTGTGTCAACAAATTATTTTAAACATGAGTTTGTTCACATTATCATAATAAAGCACTGGTTTATTATTAGGGTATTTAGTGTTGAAGATAAACACTTTAACAGTGAAAAGTGAAACATTGAACTTTGAAAGAAAAGCATATTGTGATAGTACAATAACATCCTATCAGATAGGGTAGCATGAATCGATACACACCTATCGGTTTATGCAGCGGTAGCTAATTCTGACAAGGCAGCAACAAATGACAGAACACCGGTAATAGCCTACTGGTGATAGTGCGATACTATCTAAGAGAAGTGCACTTTCACAATAAAGTCCATGAAGGACGTGGAGCCCAGTAGTGTTTCATAATAAACGACCAAAGCAGACATTATGAATTAAAGAAGTAAGTATTCACGTGAATAATTAATTCAAATAGAAAATCCATTCAATCCTAATTTTCTCAAATTGGTCATGGTCATGTTACCTCAAATGCAATTGTGGAATTGTTTATTTCTATGTTTGTTTAACTTAATAACAGAATTTTTTCCATATTAAAACGTTCCTCTCCTCTAACATTTCAGCACCAACATCCATGCACTGTATCTGTTTTAAAACATGTGAGTTATGGCAAGCAATAGTACCTCTCACATAGATACAAGGAAAAATACAGATAACATACTTTAAAAAGTGCATGCCTAATATACCCAGCTGTTCCACCATGTTACACATCGCTTATTTCCATCACCATCAAAAGCTCCCCTTTCCATCCATTGTAAATTGTAATTGTAGCTGAAAACACTGCTATACGCAATATTCCACATTGTCACTAGATTTAGTCTTTAGATTGCAACCAAGACACATATGAAATGTATACAACAGTATATTCCAGGTAACCTAGAAACATATATATTTAGTGTGTAGAAATGAACTGAATTCTATTTTCCAGATGATCTATCGATTCGTTTTCTTCCAAGGATCCAGCACAGATCAATATAATATCTAAAAAAGGAAACCATTAGCAACCAGTTGGTGGTAAATGTGTTCAAGAGGACATCCAGATATGGATTAAAGTCTAAAATCTCAGCTAAAATGAACTGGCATGATTTCTAACAGCAGCAAAGACGTTGCCCTCACTGTGGTAATACCAGGCTGTCACCACCAGAGGGCGCCACAGAACAACGTCTGACTTTACGTTTCGTATTAATGCAATAAGTGTTGCATTCCCTTTAATGAACTACATATTAGGTGGCTACAATGTCAGCCACATCTCATTTCAGGAAATAAAATTTGAAGAGTAAAAGGAAATCATATCTTAAAACCAGTTTTTATTGAATCAAGACCATTTTTACAAAACATTGAATCATCATGAAATACTTCTTTGCAAGCTACAACTTTGCATGGACATTGATTTTGAATTACATCTTTTCTTAAAACATCTTTTATCTTTGAATTAGTTTATATAAAACATGACATGTGGACACCTCAAACTACACGACGTGCAGGTGGTGTCGTTAATATAACACACAAACAAAGGTCCTCATTTCTTTCACAAACAATGTTCTCCACCTCAAAGACATTTCTTTAAAAATAAATCTGGAACTATTTCAACTGTGGCATATGTAACATTTCATTGTTTTTACAACAGGTCTGCAATTTAACACTTAACAGGTAAAACCTAGTAACCATAATCGCTGATTTGGTAAACAATATGAAAACAGTACTCATAAAGTATTACAAATCAATTATTCAGCACCAGCCAAAACCATTATTCAATGAAAAAAACAGGCTCAGGTTGATTAAGATGCGTTTGACTCCGTTTGAGAAGCATCTCTCAACTCATAAGGGATATTTGTTCTGTGCTTTAAGGTCTCTAAAACCTTCGCTCAGTTACTCTTCATCATTTTGCCACAAAGGCTCAGTGTAGGAAGCAACATCATGAAAGGCGTAACATTATATATAAATATATATATATATAAATATATATAAATAAATATATATATATATATATATATATATATATATATATATAAATATATACACACATCTATATATATTTATATATATATTTATATATTTGATCATCATCTAACCGACTCAGTGATAAGACTTAGTGAAATGTAGTTCAGTAACAAATCCCGTGTCATTTAAAAGGACAAAGGAGGTTAAAATATAATTAATTAATTAATACTGAACATTTAAAAATAATCTATTACAAAGTTGGAAACAAAATATGTACAAACATAAAGAAAAAACCCCAAAATAAAAATTTGTGAAGACCAACATATTAAAATAAATCCAGTGAATATAGCAAAACAAGACACAAATAAATAGCCAGTGTACACATCTAGGAGTCTTCTTTCGGATATACACTCCTTTTAAACAGTTTCTAATCTTCCCATACATAACAGAAAAAAAAGCATAAATATAAAAGCATCTTCTTTATATTTTAAGTTTTTAAAAAAAGCACATAAATAAATACAAAATAACTCAAACTGTTCTCAACGTTAGTATCAAAACTGATAATAGAGAAGGAGCATCTTCAATCTTGAGGCAGGCGTGTCGCTCTTTTTCTCTTTGAACTTTCTTTGTATATATTTCTTCTCCCACCAAAGAGTTCTTTCCTTTTTACAAGTCTCTACTTAAACTGCTCTGGGATCAGATTCATCTGCGAATGGATACTTGTAGGCGGGCTGGAGATGCCTTCCGACCAATCGGACATGTTGGAATGTGGGGACGAGCTGGACCATTGGTCGGGGGAGCCGGGGGAGGGGGTGAGAAACGGGTGGTCGGGCACCTGTAGCTGGTGGTTCGGTGTGTTGTCCATGGGGCCGGAATAGCTATGCTGGGAGGGAGGGGTGAGAAACTGGTTGCCCAGGATCTGCGTCTCCTGTGGCATGACGGTGTGGATGGGCATCGAGCGCCCGTTGTTCTGCTGCATGTCTGAGCCGTTCAGCTCCACGTTGGGGAAGCTCTGGCCGAGGGACTGGCCCCCTGTGGTGGAGTTAGAGTTCTGGTGCTGGAGCTGCTGCGAATGAGCCTGCTGCATCATGTGTGCGGACGAGCCGAGGTGGCCGCTCTGCAGGTTCTGGTAGCCCATGATCTGAGACAGGGTGGCGGTGCTGACGCCGTGCAGAGCACCCATCATGTTGTGGGATATGGGCGACGCCTGGGTGAAGCCTCCTTGCTGGCCGACGCCTGGGTGCATCCTGGAGATCCAGTCACACTGGCCTCCCCTGCTGCCACCGATGGACGCCGTGCCCTGACTGTTGGGGCTGGACACCGGCATGTGGGACAGACGGGGTGGGTTTGGGTCAAAAGACATGCAGCCCATGTCCTTGCCCATGCTCATCTGACCCATATGGTCTCCATTGCCTTGCAGGTGATTTAAAGACATGGGTGGGGACTGCTGGAAGGGTGACGTCATGGGGGGGGAGGCCACGTCAGACAGGTACCCATGCGGCGACTCGAGGGAATCAACCGGGGACAGGACCGCCGACGTGTCCAGCAAGTTACCCTTTGCATCCAGAGACTTTTTCTTCTTCATCCGACCGTCTTTGCCCCCGTCTTTCCCTCCTTTGCCCCCGGAGCTGAGTTTTCGAACCTTCTTGACGGACAGCGTGGGCTTGAGGTTGCTAAGGTAGTCATTGGGGGAGCAGAGAGGCGGCGAGAGGCTGGAGGTGTTCAGATGGCCGCTGTGAAGCCCGGGACTCCTGACCACGTTGTACTCGTCGAGGAGGCGCACGATATCGTGGTGCATGCGCTCCTGGGCGATGTCTCTGGGCAGCTGGTCCAGGTGGTCGGTGATCTCACGGTTGGCAAAGTGTTCCAGGAGAACCTTGGCTGTCTCGAAGCTTCCTTCACGGGCCGCGAGGAAGGTTGGCGTCTCCTCCTGCAAAGCAAACGAGGAAAAAAGCCCAGTTAACACACGACTCAAAGTAAAGGTGTCAATACTTCTCATTTAGCACCATCTCAGTCACATCTCAAATACCTTATTGTCCTGCATGTCTTTGTTGGCACCGTTCTTCAGCAGCACCATGGCAGCCTCCACGTTGTTGACCGCCGCGGCCCAGTGAAGAGCAGATTTACCTGAGATTGACAAGAGCGAGTGCACAGGGTGAGGGTCGGTCATGATAACAGCTCGGCACGCCGGGAGGGATCTTTAGAGACCGTGGAGACGAGTAGTCGATGAAGCGCGACCTACCAGAATCGTCGGTGGCGTTGGCGTCGGCGTGGCAGTTGATAAGCTCCTCCACCATGCCCTCGACGGCCAATCGGGCCGCCAGGATCAGCGGCGTCGTTCCGTCGTGCATGCGGGCGTCGAGATCAGTGGCGCGGTTTCGGATTAAGATCTGCAAGGACAAGGACTTGTTTAGTTAGGGTGATCAGATTTGAGTTTGTGAAAAAGAGGACACTTCGGCATAACTCCTTCATGAAGCGATTAAACCTCGGTCTTTCTGCCTGTTTTGTGATGTACATGCCTAAAAGGGGGATCATTTTCGTGTATCTGGCAACACTGAGATCGGTCGACTAATGACAGTTCATTCAGAGCTCGCGCAAGAAGGTGGAACGTAAGGGAGATACCATTTCCACAACGCGTAAGGGGTAAATACTAGTTTGTGAAAACCCAGAGAAACACAAATATCCGACGAAGCAAAATCCGACGTTTTTGGAATCCCTGCCGGACGCATTTTTTAGGTCTCAGAAAGAGGACATGTCCGGGAAAGAGGACGTCTGGTCACCCTAGTTTAGTTAAAGGGGACATATTATCATCTTTCCACAAGTTGATATGGTTCCTTGGGGTCTTAATGTAATGTTTGTCACATATTTTGGTCTAAATACCACAAGAATCATTTAAACAGCCTTTGTACCTGTCAGGAACACCTCCCCACAGACTGACCTGCTCTGAGTGGGCGAGGTGCTCTGGGTTGCCAGGTTGGAGATGGTGACGTATCAAAGACTCAACATGGTTGTATTATTTGGAGGGTAATTATCGTGTATCTGGCAACCCTGAGATGGGTTGACCAATGACTGTTCTCTATACCGTCAGAGCTCCCGCCAGAGCTCGGGAGATACCATTTCCAAAACATGTAAGGGGTAAATACGAGTTTGTGAAACACAAATATCCGACGAAGCAAAATCCCGGACGTTTTTGGAATCCCTGCCGGATCAGGTCTCAGAAACATGACATGTCCGGGGAAAGAGGACGTCTGGTCCCCCTAGTTTAGTCAAGCGGTTGTTCTAAGCTGCTGGAGCCAGGAGAGACCTCGAGGACGCGGAGGAAGAGGTTACCTGGAACACTCCCTGTGCGTCGGCAGCCACCGCGGCGTGGAGCGGCGTGCGGCCCATGTTGTCCTGGACGTTGGCGTCGGCGCTGGACTCCAGGAGGCGCTTGGCGGCGTCGGAGCGGGCGTAGCGAGCGGCCAGGTGCAGGGCGGTCTCTCCCGTGCGGTCGGTCTGGTTGTGCAGGTTGGCGCCTTGGTAAATGAAGTCGGAGATGATTTCCGCCGAGGGATCCTCTTCCTCCTCGATGTTCCCGCTGTCCAGGCCTCCGCCGCTGCACGACGCGATCATCAGGGGGGTGAAGCCGTCTGGAGGAGGATTAGAACGAGTTTAGATCACAAATGTTTTCTTTTCTCCTGTAAATCATCCAATAGGAAGCGTACGCACCTGGTCCTCTGACGTTCACGTCCATACAGTCGTTCTCCACCTCCCCCTGAGGAGGCGTAGGAGCGATGGAAGCGATGCGCAGGTCGGCTGCATCCAGGTGCTGCTGCGTCCACTTCCTGTGGTCGGTGCGGTCGCTCAGATCCAACATGGCCTGCTCCTCCAACTGAAACACGAGGCAATCGTAACGACGTCAGCAGGAGCAGCGGGCGAGGAACACGGTGGAGGACGGTTACGCCGTTTATTCAGACAAGACGCAGCTTTTTCTCTCACCCTGAAGCGCCTGCAGTCTGGATCCTGGTCGTCCCATTCGTTCTGATTGTCATCCATGAGATTGATGTCGGAGTCTTTCATGGGCCTGTTTGACGGAGGAGGCGGGTTAGGGACATGACGAGGACTCCAAAAGAAACATGAAGTACAGCGCTGAGAACGGTAGACTTTACCCAACCCTAACCCCCGAAGCCCCTCACCCGAAGCCTCCATCTTCCACTTTCAAAGTCTCCTTACCTCAATCCAACAGAATCTTCTTTTTAGTCTTTTAGCCTCCCCTTCTTTTCAAGATTGTTAAATATAAAATTATATTCATTTATTTCTTGTTTTGCCTAAAATCAATTTTATTCAAATTGTACCCACTTTTAAACCATGAGTCCCCCTTATGCCAGTGACCCTCGCATTTCACCCAATTTAACCCCCTAACCCTTTACTAATGTTTTTATTACATTTTATAGAGGGATTTTTCGCATTTCCATGCATTTTAAAAGGTACACGCACACATTTGATAAATATCCCTGTGTGCCTGCGCTCTCGTGACCTCCACTAGGGGGCCACGTTTACCCCCTAACCCGAAGCCTCCATGTTCTTCTTCAATGTCTCCTGACCTCAATCTAACAGCATCTTCTTTTAGTCTTTTAGCCTCCCCTTCTTTTCAAGATTATTAAATATAAAATGATATTCATTTATTCCTTGTTTTGCCTAAAAATCTATTTTAAGCCACTTTTATTCCAATTTTACCCACTTTTAAACCATGAGTCCCCCTTATGCCAGTGCCACTCTTGGTCCTCGGACCCCGCATTTCACCTAACCCCCTAACCCCCTAACTCTGACTCTAACCCCCTAACCCTAATACTTTATTAATGGTTTTATTACATTTTATAGAGGGATTCTTAAAAGGAACACGCACACATTTTATAAATGTCCCTGTCTGCCTGCGCTCTCGGGACCTCCACTAGGGGGCCACGTTTACCCCCTCACCCGAAGCCTCCATGTTCCACGTTCAAAGTCTCCTTACCTCAATCCAACAGAGTCTTCTCCCAGCGGCTCTCTGCGTTTCTTTTTGCTGGGCTCCGACGCTTTAAACCCTTCGGGGAACCAAAGTTGTCCGTGCTCCCGCCGCCTCTTGCGGGACACCAGAACCCCGAGGCAGATGAAGCCCAACGCAGCCAAGCCCAGGAAGACCACGTACATGGGGTAGAGCTCCGAACTGGAGGACGTCGGCCTCACACCTGGAGAAAGAGTCGACGTGACGTTGTGTTACTCGGATTTCAACTTGCTGATCATTTTAAATATTACACGCTGAATTTAGACTTTTCAAATGAATGAGTTACATACTGGTGACGGCTTCGATGTAGGGGACGTTGAGATTCCCACTAGTGGCCAGTGCTCCGAGGAAGGCGGCTACGTCCGTGGCGCTCTGGAAGCATTCAGTGGACTGCTGGTAGCACTGCCGGTTGTCGATCTCCAGGTACACCACCGACCTACGAGAAGAGACGGGTGGAGTTATAGACCAGCGACACTTCTGTCAACGAAATTCAAATGATTACCGATATGTCTTTGGTTGATTAACAGCTCCTTGATGAAAATCTTCTTGCGGTGCCTACCCTTCCTTCCCTTCCTACCCTTCCTACCCTTCCTTCCCTTCCTACCCTTCCTACCCTTCCTTCCCTTCCTACCCTTCCTACCCTTCCTACCCTTCCTTCCCTTCCTACCCTTCCTTCCTGCTGCTGTCAGGCTGCACAACTCACTGCAGTAGATCTTGACCAACTCGACACTTTACTCAGCACTTTACTTTACTCAGCACTTTACTTACTTTACTTTACTCAGCACTTTACTTTACTCAGCACTTTACTTACTTTACTTTACTCAGCACTTTACTTTACTCAGCACTTTACTTACTTTACTTTACTCAGCACTTTACTTTACTCAGCACTTTACTTACTTTACTTTACTCAGCACTTTACTTACTTTACTTTACTCAGCACTTTACTTACTCAGCACTTTACTCAGCACTTTACTTTACTCAGCACTTTACTTACTTTACTCAGCACTTTACTCAGCACTTTACTTACTTTACTCAACACCTTACTTTGTTTTTTTCTCCTTATAGTATTAAGTAGTTTAGTATTAGTATTTAGTATTTTTAGTATTTAGTAATAGTATTTAGTATTGTATTTAGTAACTTAGTATTAGTATTTTGTATTAGTATTTTAGTAGTAGTATTAGTATTTTGTATTTTAGTAGTAGTATTAGTATTTTATATTTTAGTTATATTTATATTTTGTGTTTTGTGTTTTTATTTTTATATTTAATTCTTATTAAGGCTCTAATGTCCATCCACTGCTGTGATCCTGACGTGTCCCCACTGTGGGACTAACACATGAACATCTTCTCTTTTCTTACCCTTTGACCTGCACAGGATCGAGCTCTCTGCGTCTGCGAGGGCTGGCCATGGCAGACACGCTTTCCTTCACTTGACCCAGGACGGTGGCGGGCACCGAGGCCCACTCGGGCCAGCCGTCCGCCGAGCGCTTCAGCACGTTGTGTTTGACCAGGTCCTGCTCGTTGCCGTAGTAAGGGAAGACCATCGGCTCTCCTTTGGCGTCGCGGCGGAACACCACGTTGGTGTGGAGGACGCTGCTGATCTCCCGGAGGAAGGCCGAAGAGCGGTTCTTCAGCTGCTCGGGGGGGATGTGGACCACCAGGACCAAGTGGCCGTCGGCGAGCTTCTCCGGCATGTTGTTGGCGCAGTCCAGGCCGTCCCATTCGCATTCTGCGTTGTTGCAGCCCTGGTCACAGTGACCGTCGGCGTAGTGGTCTTTACAGTACTGGTCATACAGCGGGCTGGAGGAAAAGAGGGTACTGGGTTAGCGGTCGAATATACGGTTGTATGACAAATCCTACTAATATATCTCCAACACACACACATGTACACTACCGTTCAAAAGTTTGGGGTCACTTAGAAAAAAAAGCAAGTTCTTTCCAATGAAAATTATATTAAATTAATCAGAAATACTCTCTCTACATAGTTAATGTGGTAAATGACTATTCTCTGTTTGTTAATGAAGTCTCTACAGAGGTGTATAGAGGCCCATCTCCATGTTCTAGTGGTGCATTGTGTTATCGCCTTAGAAGACTAGCGGAGGGTTAGAACCCCCTTGGAACCCTTTTTGAAATTTGTTTATAACTTTTTATTTTGCATTTTCCACAAACTTTATTATTATTAACTATAATTATAATTAACTATCTATACTATAACTTATACTATAATAACTATAACTATAATGAATAACTGTAATTATTTCTTGACATTGAAACCCTTTTTATGTGAGCGCAGCTGAAAACAGTTATGCTGGTGAGAGAAGCTCTAAAACTGGCCTTCCTTTGAGCCACAAGTCTGAAGAACAACATTAATATTTACAATGAAAATCATTATTTCTAACCTTGTCAATGTCTTGACTATATTTTGTATTAATCTTGTATTCATTTAATAAATAAAAGTGTGAGTTTTCATGGAAAACACAAAATTGTTTGGATGACCCCAAACTTTTGAACGGTAGTGTAAATCTGTTTTCTACACTTACTTGCACTGCCCTTCCTGTCCCTGGCAATCGAAGCCGTCGTAGAGACACCCGGGGCTGTTGCACTGGCCGTCGCACTTCCCATCGTTAAAGTAGCGCCAGCACTGCAAGGCCGCGGAGCAGTTCTGCCACGGGTCGTCGAAATTGAGCGAGCAGTCTCCTCCATCCCAGCCGCAGGCGTGGTTGTTGCACAGCGAGTCGCAGATGTGGTTCCCGGCCCACTCGTCACACTGAGGAATCTCGCAGCTCACCTCCACCTCCGGAGGCGGGGTGATGTCCCGGCCAAAGCCTCCGACGAAGGAGTAGTCCAGGATGTGGCACAGCAGGCCGTTGAAGTTGCTGGGGCAGCTGCACTGGAAGAAGGGCGCGTCGGGGGTGGTCTGGCACGTGCCGCCGTTGTAGCAAGGGTTGGAGATGCAGAGGCTGTCGGTGGGGGTCTGGCACTCGGGCCCGGTGAAAGTCGGCGGGCACAAGCAGCGCGGGCCCAGGTGGCCCGACACACACGTGCCTCCGTTCCTGCAGTTCAGACTCCCGCAGGAACGAGAGTCGTACTCGCAGGAGGAGCCGGTGAAGCCCTGGAGGGACGGAAACAGAGGTTGAAGGTGTGGTATATTTTCATATACAGGGTTCTTACATATTTTGACCGATGGATTTCCATGACTTTTCCATGACTATAAAACTAAATTTCCATGACCAAACTGAAATATCGGTAAAAACATGAACAATTTAGAACATTTTGTGTATTGAGAGCGTACGCCGGCTTATATTTTGAGCATCTTTCTTTAAGAAACATTTTAATTATTTCAAACTCGGTGTGATTATAACAAATGTCCATGACTTTTCCAAAACTTTTATGATTTAAGTTTTTTTCCATGACTTTTCCAGGCCTGGAAATGACCTTTTTTGTCGACCAAACCTATTTTTTCCATCAAACCCCGGGTTCTTACACATTTTGACCAATGGATTTCCATGACTTTTCAATGGGTTTTCAATGGGTTTGCCAGGACTTTAAACCAAATGTCCACGACCAAAACTGAAATCTCGGTAAAAACATGAAAAATGTAGAACATTTGTGTAATGAGAACGTACGCCGGCTTATATTTTGAGCATCTTTCTTTAAAAAACAGATTAATTATTTCAAACTCTGTGTAAATGAACACGTGATTATAACACATTTCCATGACTTTTACAAAACTTTTATGATTTAAGTTTTTTCCATGACTTTTCCAGGTCTGGAAATGACCATTTTAAAATTCCATGACTTTTCCAGGTTTTCCATGACAGTAGGAACCCTGAAACCGTCTTCAACCACACCACGACAAGCGGGAAGAGGAAAAGATCCTACAAAGGTGATCGTGATACACTCGAAGTAGAAGAGGCGGTGGTCTGAGCGGATCTCTCAGCTGTACTCACAGGTGGACACTTGCAGATGAAGCCGTGAGGCGTGTTACTGGCGACAGCACACGACCCTCCATTCTTGCAGGGTCTTCCTTTGCAGCCGTCGAACACTTTGTCACAGCGCTGACCTGGAGAACGGAAGCACAACGCACGAGTCACCACGTGCACGCCGCCTCAACGTCGCCGCGGCGTTACGTGCTGCCGGACGAGCGTCGGTACCTGTGTATCCGGTGCTGCATTCGCAGCGGTAGCTGTTGGTGAGCTGGACGCAGTTGTAGGAGCCGATGGGGTCGCAGGGGTCGGACAGACACTCGTTGACGTCGCCTTCGCAGCGCTCGCCCACGTAGCCCGCCGGGCACACGCACCGGTAGCCTCCGATGCGGTCCACGCACCTGCCGTTGTTGAAGCACTTGGGCTCATTGGTCAGCGGGTCGCTGGAGGGGTTGCAATCATCCAGGTTGATCTCACAGTGGACGCCTGGAGGAGGGAGAACGGTGCGTTACAGGCAGATTCAGGGTTCTTACACATGTTGACCAATGGATTTCCATGACTTTTCCATGAATTTTCCATGACTTTAAACTACATTTCCATGACCAAATTGAAATCTCGGTAAAACATGAACAATTTAGAACATTTTACGTATTGAGAGCGTACGCCGGCTTATACTTTGAGCGTTTTTCTTTAAAAAACATATGAATTATTTCAAACTTGGAGTAAATCAACATGTGATTATAAAAAACATTTCCATGACTTTTCCAAAACTTTTATGATTTAAGTTTTTTCCATGACTTTTCCAGGCCTGGAAATGACCATTTTAAAATTCCATGACTTTTCCAGGTTTTCCATGACCGTAAGAGCCCTGCAGATTCTTGTCTGCATTTCTGCGGTCAAACATCGATGAATGGCTTTGAAGTTTCCGTGCCGGTGTCATACCTTGTGTTCCTCTGGGACACGAGCACTTGTACGTGTTGATGAGGTCGATGCACGTGCCTCCATTCTGACAGGGCTGGGACTGACATTCGTTGATCTCTTTGGAGCAGTTCACGCCGTGGTAGCCGGGGACACACTGAGAGAGAGAACATCAGTCATTGGAGAACGGTTATTTATGTGCTGTGATCACTTTTTCTTTGTTTTCTCGCAGTAATTCGACCTACCTCACAGCTGTAGCCGCCCAGATAGTCGGTGCAGGCGGCTCCGTTCTGGCAGGGGTTCGGGGAGCACTCGTCCACTTGTTCCTGGCAGTAGCTCCCGGTGTAGCCGGCCTGGCAGCGACAGTAATGTGTGTTTCCGGCATCCAGACACTGGCCGGAGTTCCTGCACAGGTGAGCCACCTCCACCCCTGAAGTCAACGAGGGAAGAGTTACTGAATGCACAAACACACAGGACTGTAGATCCTGCCTTCCTGGAAACATCAACGCAGACCGTATTGGTTTTATATATATATATATATATATATATATATATATATATATATATATATATATATAGAGAGAGAGAGAGAGAGAGAGAGAGAGAGAGATAACATATATAAAAAATTAAAAATGTTTAAATCTTTTATATTATATACACACAAATATATATTTTTTTTGATATATATTTATACATAACATATATATATATAAAATTAAAATATATTTTTTTATTCATATATGTATATATATACATATATATATATATATATATATATATACATATATATACACATATATATACACACACATATATATAAATATATATATATACACACATATATGTATAAATATATATTTTTAATATATATAAAATTAGGATATTTTTTTTTTTATTGATATATATATATTATATTATATGTTTTATTCAATGCATTAGCTTTTAAATAAATCATATCATATCATCATCATCATCTGTCAATATAAATCCTATTTCTGTGTAAATTCATTGTGAGAGAGTCAAAGTCACATTGCGTGTCATGCAAACTTGGCCAAATAAATCCGATTCTGATTCAACATATATCTCATTTAAACCTCACCTCACATAATGGAAAATATAGTTCTTATGTTACCTTGCTGTTTGGCTGCAACCTCACACGACACACTGGGGATGTCACAGTAGAGACCAGTCCACCCAGTCTGACACTGGCAGGTATAGGACGCTCCCTGCTGCCAGCAGGAGCCTCCGTTTTTACAGGGGGATAAATCACACCAGCGCACAAGAATCTAACAGGGAATCAGAGACAGGTAATACTTAGTGAACCGTGTGAATGGAGAGGTCCCTCATGACACCGCCACGGGGCCTGAACACAATCAACTTGACATGGGATGATTATTACCTGACAGTTGACTCCTATGTAGCCATGGGAACAGGTACACATGTATGTCCCATAACTGTCAAGACAAGATCCTCCATTCAGACACGGCTTGGAGTCACACTCATTGATGTCATATTCGCAGTAGCTGCCGGTGAATCCAGGTAGACACCGGCAGGTGAACGCATTAATCCCATCCACGCAGGTGCCGCCGTTGAAGCAAGAGCTGAAGAGACACGAGAAAACACGATTTAAAAACCGTATACGACTTTGTTCGGGGGCACGTTGGGTAAGTAGAGGCCGCTTCTCGACGAGGGGGGGTACCTGTCCGTGCAGTCGTTGGTGTTGAGCTCACAGTTGATGCCGCTGAAGCCGGGCGGGCAGGTGCAGGTGTAGCTGTTGACACAGTCGGTGCAGTTGGCGCCATTTTTACAGGGGTTGCTCACACACTCGTTGATGTCCTGCTCGCACCTGCCGCCACGAAACCCGGGCAGACAGGTGCATGTGAACGTGTTGATGCCATCGCGGCACAGACCACCGTTACTGCAGGGATCTGAAACAGAGAATACATGATCAAATTAAAACATATTATTTGTATTCATATATATATATATATATATATATATATATATATATATATATATATATATATATATATATATATATAGAGAGAGAGAGAGAGATAACATATTGTATATACAAAAATGTTTTTATTTTTTATATTATATACACACATATATATATATATATATTTATTTTTATTCATATATATATATATATTATACGTGTTATGCAATGCATTAGCTTTTAAATAAATCATATCATAGCATTATCTAACACTGTCAATATAAATCCTATTTCTGTGTAAATACATTGTGAGAGAGTCAAAGTCAAATTGCGTGTCATGCAAACTTGGCCAAATAAATCCAAATGTGTTGCTTACTTGGTTTGCAGTCGTCCGTGTCGGTCTCACACTTCTGGCCGATATAACCCGGCTGGCACTTGCACTGGTAACTCCCCATCGTGTTGTGGCACACAGCGCCATTGCGGCACGGACTCTTCACACATTCGTTGATGTCGATCTCACATGTTTGACCTTGAGGGGGGAGGAGGAAGATAGTTATAGAAGACGTTGCCACACTGTCCAGTAGGGGGATGGATTGGTGGCCAGAGAGACCCCTAGTGGTGCTCAAGCTCCTCCCCTTTTGCCCTGGATGAGAAAAGTTAATTAATTTATAAGTATTTAAGAATAAATATGACTCTCTGTCATCGATTCCCCCGAAATGTGTTTTGATATGACGGGGCATCGATTTAAGTTCCTGTGGGAATTAGCGTTTATTATTTCACTTCAGTGGCTCTTAAATATCTTATTGTGGTACTTTTGTAGTTTGACTATGTTGAGGAAATGTTACTTTCTGTATTCTTGTTGTTCTTAGTTTGTACTCTAGGTTGAAATGCACTTATTGTAAGTCGCCTTGGATAAAAGCGTCTGCTAAATGACATGTAGTGTAATGCAATATGGCATTTTTCGCTCCTATCATTTTGTAAATTAAAACAAATTGTTTATTTTTGTATTTTTGTATTATTTTCATTTTATTTGTCTGATTGTCCATATAGTTGGTTGTTTTGTAATTTTTGTATTTATTCATTTTTGATTGTCTGGTGTAACTTGGAAAAATCTAAAATAAAATGATTGAAAGAAAGAAAACATCATTTTGTGTAGCTCTCATGTCTTCTCCCGACACAATGTGTTTCAATTACTTGCTTCGAGTTACACTGATCAATAGATCATTTTGGCGATGGGTGCCCTTTTTGGGGGGTTTGCCCCCCCTCCCTACATGTGTGAGCACGTGCCCGTTGGTGGCCATGTAGGAATGGATAGATACCTTGCCATCCCTCAGGGCAGATACAGGAGAAGCTCTGGTAGTCCTCCGCCTCCTTGCACACCCCCCCGTTCTTACAGGGTCGGGGGCTGCAGGGCGCCAGCAGGATCTCACAGTTTTCACCTGGCGGAGAAAAGAAAACACCAGTGGTAAATATATCGAACACCAAGTCAAAACATGTTTAAATCCCCGTAAAAAAAAAGGTTTCCTTTTGAACCATTTTCTAAATTCCAGTTTTGTATCCCACTTCCTTATCCATTTCCATGACGGCTTAGCCAAACAGGAAACTCCTTCCTGTTTCCTGCAATTGTTTGATCATGGACCGGAAACAGGACGTGGCGGAAGTGGGAATAGGGTTTGGAACAGGCTGCAGCTCGCCGGCTTATATTAGCCGTGTTATTCCAAAACACACACACACACACACACGCTGTTATGCCTGCACAGCAGACAGGCGGATCTTTCCACACAGACACGTCAAAAACAGACAACCCCAGTTTGTGGCCATCGGGTAATGTTTGCTTAAACAACACGAGATAGGACGGGACACGCCTTCTGAGTGGAACGGGGAAGATATCCTCCAGGGTCTCAGACCTGAGCAAACAGCTGACTACAATACACAACCCAGTTAAAAAGTGTATGAAGGTAGATTTGTGTCTTTATTATGCAAGCAAAACAAATAATTTTGAGAGCAAATTTCTCGTTTTGAGAGCACATTTCTCGTTTGTAAGTCAATATATATAAACCGAGAATAAATGATTTGTTAGTTTTGTTTATGAAACTATAATTTTTGGCTGCAAATAAAAAAAGTTTGTTCTCAAAAAACAACAACCTTGCTCTGAAAAAAAATACTTTGCTCTCGAAAAAAAAGCTTTGGTCTCGGATTGAAAAGTTGCGATTTGAGTTTTGGACGTAGTGGGCGGGGCTATATGCTGCTGATTGAGCCAGGAGTTTCTATTGGTGGGTTTGACGTGGCTCTTCGCGCCTGTCGATCTAACAGGAGTTTTTTTTCGAGAGCAAAGTTGTTTTTTTTGAGAACAAACTTTTTTTATTTGCAGCCAAAAATTACAGTTTCATAAACAAAACTAACAAATCATTTATTCTGCTCTCAAAACGAGAAATTTGCTCTCAAAATTGTTTTTTTGCTTGCATAATAAAAGCCACAAATCTACCTTCATAAAAGTGTGGATAAATAAGCGGCCAGACGTCCTACCAGTGTAGGGCAGCAGACAGTTGCACTTGTATCCGGCCACGTCGTCGATGCAGGTGCCCTGGTTGAGGCAGGGGTTGGAGGCGCACTCGTTGATGTTAGTTTGGCAGTTAGGTCCTACAGTGGCGGGGTTGGAGAACACGCGTGGGTTAGAGGTGGGTTACAGGACACACACACACACACACATGCTCCGAGCGACCCGGAGGGGTTAACTGACCCGTGAAGCCGGCTCGGCATGTGCAGTGGTATCCGCTGGTCATGTCCTTGCAGGTCCCCCCGTTCATGCACGGGTTGGACTCGCACTCGTTGTTATTGATGTCACAGTTGGGGCCGCTCCAGCCAGAGTCGCAGGTACATTTGTAGCTTCAAGAAAAAAAATGATCTCCGGTCAGTCGTGATGTATTTCAATTTCGACGAGTTTTATTCTTACGCTTCTATTTTGCCGCGTTTTTTTTTATTTTATTAGTGTTCAAAATCTCACATACACATATTTAAATTTTCCAGATTCTTTGTACATAGAGATGTACAGGACAAAAAACATGAGAAAAACACATATGCAAATAAGAAACAAAAACAATACCATAGTAACAAAACTAATAATAATAGTAAATAAAGCAGGGAGAAATCATTTTTCTCAGAGTAAAGAAATACAGTCAGGCCATTTATCTGTGACATAGTTGTACCACTTTTGCCAGTGCTTAAGAAATGTTTCTGTTCTTTGATTAAGAATAGAATAGAATAGAAATATACTTTATTAATCCCCAAGGGGAAATTTGTTGACAACAGTAGCAGGACCAATAAAACTAAACACAATAAAAGAAAGTGACTGTGCATAAAGTAAAGTGTGCAAAGTGAAATATAAAATTATATATATATATATATATATATATATATATATATATATATATATATACACACAACATATATGTAAATACAGCACTGTTAAATTAAATATATATGTATATATATACACAACATATATGTAAATACAGCATTGTAAAATTAAATTAAATATATATGTATATATATATACATATATATATATATATATATATATATATATATATATATATATATATATATATATACACACACAACATATATGAAAATACAGCACTGTAAAATAAAATAAAATATCTATATCTAGATAGTGTGCAAAAAGCAAAGTGTGTGTGGTGTGTAGTGTAAATTAAATGAGTGCAGTGCAGATCAACATTAACTGTGATCTGTTTTTGCCGTGTTTTCTAAACGTGTCTCCGGCTCACCCGTTGACGAGGTCCCGGCAGCGGCCGTGGATGCAGGGGTTGCTGCCGCACTCGTCCACCTGGGACAGGCAGGTGGCGTCGTTGTAGCCCTCGGGGCACAGGCAGCTGAAGCCGCTGATGCCGTCCACGCAGGTTCCCCCGTTGTGACACGGGTTGGCGGCGCAGTCGTCGATGTTGATGTTGCACATCGATCCTGAAGGGCAACAAGAGGAGATTTTTTAGTTCGATGCAGCATGTATGTGTTTTGAAAGATGTGAAATGATACATATTGTCACGACTCAGAAGGCAGGACCCAAAAGCACGACTCAAGGTTTAGAGCAAAAAAGACAGAAAATCACAGCTATGCTGGCAAAAACATGAACAAAGAGCAAAGACAAAATCTCAACTACGATGGATACACAGATTTGCACTTAAATAGCTCTTATTATAGTACTTTTGTAGTTTGACTATGTTGAGGAAATGTTACTTTCTGTATTCTTGTTGTTCTTAGTTTGTACTCTAGGTTGATGCACTTATTGTAAGTCGCTTTGGATAAAAGCGTCTGCTACATGACATGTGATGTAATGTAATGTGGCATTTTTTTCGCTCCTATCATTTTGTAAATTACAACAATTGTTAATTTTTTTATTATTTTTATTTTATTTGTCTGTTTGTCCGTATAGTTGGTTGTTTTGTAATAAAACCAACCAGGGATGAAAAACTAGTCAAACGAGAACGATTCAGACAAGACAGGAGAAAAGACGATCTGACGCGAGACACAGGTAGACACAGACTTAAAGACATGAGGACATGAGGAACAGGTGGACACCATCAGGGGGGGAGCAGACTATCACACTAACGAGGAAACACCGGGGCACGAAATAAAGTATCTGAAACAAAAGGAAAGTTACTACAAAATAAAAGCGGACATGGAAAACAGGACTAAAACTTAAACTTAACATAAACGACGAGACACGACACATATCTCCACTGGCCGTGATGAACGCCCCCCAGCTGGACACGCTGCCCTCTGATGTGGTATTCTTTGAGGCTTTGTAAGCCGCCAGTCGAGCTGCTCTGTGTGGCTTTTTGGGACAATAGAGATAACTAACACTAAAGACTCCCTAAACATTCAACAGGCAGACGCTGGGGCAGCTCCGGTGGGGGCCTCGCCGCGCCCGGCGGCCCCTGGAGGCCCCTGGAGGCCCTCTCGCCTCCCCTCCATTGATTGAATGAGGCCCCGTTGAATAGGCAGAAGGAGGGTTTCAGCTGCATCTGAGAGGGGGGGGGAGGGGCTGCCAGGAGGTGGGGTGGGAGGAGGGAGGGGCTGCAGCTTCTCTCCCTATTCACCCCCCCCCATCCAGCTTCTCTCCCTATTCACCCCCCCCCCCATCCAGCTTCTCTCCCTATTCCCCCCCCCCCATCCAGGGAGGACTAACTTCACCCAGAGCTGTTTACAGGGGACAGAAGGCCAGAGCCATTTCACACACGGCCGAGTAACAATCAAACCCCCCTCTGATTCCCGAGCCAGCTCCCTCCTCCTCCTCCTCCTCCTCCTCCTCTGCTCTTCATCAATCAAGAGGGGAGGGCCCAACGGCCCGATCTTCAGTTACAATAGTCCTCTGTCCCTCTGTGTCTCAGTCCCGCCATGCCCTCCCCCCGGAAAGCACAAAAAGATCGAGGGGAGGAAGAGGAGGGCTGCACAGAAGCCTGCACACACACACTTGTTCCTCCCTCCCCCCCCCCCCCTTTTCTTTTTTCTAGCATAATCACTCAGCCGCTATACCGGTCAGAACCGGCTCTGTTCGGGCCATGAAAGGGAGGAAGAGCTTTTGTCACTGAAGTTTCATTAATGTGTACATTACAGGTGGGCATGTGCCGGTGATGAAGATGAGGGGAAAGAGCTTCGATGTGGGACGTTTACGGGGTCCGTCGCGCGGCTCCACGCCGCTACACATCAGATATGTGATTAAAGGCCGGGCGCTTTTCCTTTTAAAGTATCGGCTTACGGACTCTGTGCGGGCTCCACGTCACGACCTTTTCAAATGGCAAACAAAGTTAGCGCTTTGTGTGTGTTTTGTGTGTTTTGTGTGTTTTGTGTGTGTGTGTGTGTGTATCAGGTTGGGGACTGTGTTCCTTTCTCTCTCTCTCCACCCCCCCCTCCCCCACTCCATCCCACACAGGCAATCTTACACCATTGTTCCGCCAGAGACCCGCCAGCCACCTGTCCTACCTGCCCCTCCCAAAAGCTCAGGAGACCCCCCCCCCCCCCCCCCCCCCGCACCTGTAAACTCCTCCCGACGCTCACCTGCGTAGCCGGGTTCACATGCACACTCGTAGCCGTTGATTTTGTCGATGCACCTCCCGTAGTCGCAGGGTTTGCTCTTGCAGTCGTCCAGGTTGACCTCGCAGTTGAAGCCTGCGGGTCGGAGCAAACGTTAGAAGATGGATCTGAGGAGAATCTCACCGTTTCTTTTACTCTGAAAGTGGACGTCTAAAGTCTCACCTGCTGTGCCTTTGAGGCAAGCGCAGATATAGGTGTTCTCCCGGTCCTGGCAGGTGCCCCCGTTCCTGCAGGGCTGGCTGAGGCACTCGTTGATGTTGGTCTCACACAGGCGGCCCGTGTAGCCGGGCCGGCAGTAGCAGGTGAAGGAGGCCAGGCCGTCCTTGCAGGTGCCGTAGTGACACGGGTCGGAGTAGCACTCGTTGATGTCCGTCTCACAGTGCTGCCCCGTGTAGCCTGGAGGGAAGAGAGGGAGTAGGTATTTAATAGAATGATGAAAATGCTCATTTATCTAGAACAATGTGACATTTTCAAGCTAATTCAGAAGAGAATTGTTTTTACCTTCAGCACATTCGCAGGTGTACTTGTTGGGGCCGTCGGTGCACTTAGCTCCATTCTTGCAGGGTGTGCTGGCACACTCGTCGATGTCCACCTGACACAGACTCCCCGAAAAACCTGCATGTGCATGGAGGAAAACACAGGATTCAAATGTTTATCAATTACTGTTTAAATGTGGAAAATGTTAACTCTTGTATTCGGTGTATTGCGGCTGCAGTTTGTGTAACGCCACAAAATTAGTTGCTTTGCGTCTGAACTCAGTCTGCAGGACGCTGGAAGTCCTCACAAACCATTCCACAACACACACACACACACACAAACACCCCCCCCCCCCCGGCTCTTACTGTGCAGCGAAATCTTTCTTTCAAAACTCGACACAATGGCGTCCAGCTCACCGGCAACAAACCAATCCCCGCCCTCCACACATTTTGGCACTAAGCTGTACCAGAGAACTCTCGTGCCCGCCAAATATGCTAATCTCTCTGCAACCCGATCCGCTCCGTCCTCTCCACCCACAAACCTCAGGGACACTATCAGAGTATATGGTGTGATTCACTCATTAACACATGAGTTAATGATCCACTCTCTTACCGCCTCTTATCTGCTTTCATTTCCTTGACCGAAAAAAGAGACCGGAAGGGATCCAAGAACCTCATTATTTGTGCTCCATTAAAGCGTCACTATGTAACAATTGTACCTTAAAATAACTTAAGAAAAAATGTTGCCGCTACAAAGACTTTTAATATGTTGATGTCTCCTCCCCCACTCCCATCGGGGTCTGTGGGGAGAAAACTCCACCATGTACCATGTTGTAGCGCCCGGTCCTTGGACCTGCTTTCTGTCATGATGACCAGCGTCACATAGTCCAGTCCACCTCACAGGGGACTTTTTATTGTCTCCGCTACGCCACGTAGAGACAGAGAGACATGCTGCTGTGGAGACGACCAATAACAGACCTTTAGTTTAATAAAAGAACAAAGACGTCTTTAAGTAAGGGACCTGACATTACTGCTGCTGTCATCTGGAGGAGAGAGAAAGTTACAGGGGGCGGAGGAGATTATTATTTAACTCTAACTCAAAAGAGCCATATGCGTCACCAGAAGAGCCACATATGGCTCAGAGCCAGAGGTTCAGACACCTGATCTGTGTAACTGGGTATTTACGACACTGAAGTAAACGTTAAATATCTGAAGGGGGCGCTACAAGGGAAACACTATATAGTGGGGCTTTAACTCATCTTTCAAATGATCGTTTCTCACCTTTGGGGCACTCGCAGTGGAAGGAGTTGATCTTGTCGATGCACTTGCCATTGTTGAGGCAAGGTTGGCTGTTACACTCGTCTGCGTTGATGTGGCAGAACACACCCTCATATCCTGCAACACGAGGAGAGACACTTCGTTAGTTTTCTTTTCATATCCTCTTCAATTGGATTAAAAAAACAACGATTTGAGCGTTTAAGCGTTCCCCGTTCCTCTCTCCAGACATAAAGCGTTCTGACCTGGCATGCAGATGCAGTGGAACCCTCCGATCTGATCCAGGCAGGTGGCGTCGTTGTGGCAAGGGTTGGACATGCACTCGTTGACGTCCATCTCGCAGCGCGGTCCTTCATAGCCCTGAAGACACTTGCACTGGAAGGAGCCTTTGGTGTTGAGGCAGCGGCCGCCGTGCTCACAGGGGTTGGCGCCTGCGACATTAAACGTCAGGGTTCTTACACATGTTGACCAGTGGATTTCCATGACTTTAAACCAAATGTCCACGACCAAACTGAAATCTCGATTCATACATGAAAAAGTGAGAACATGTAGTATTTAAACGATGTGAATTCCAAAGCATACAGTATACATTTAATGAAACAAATGAATAAGAGACAGTATTTTATTTAAAGAATAAACATTTGCTTCCCGAGCTACGGCCATCGAACTTTCCAGTTAAGGTGCGTTCACTTGCAACGCGTAAAAAAAAGAAAATTGCGCCGCCAGTATGAGAGCGTATGCCGTCTTATATTTTGAGTCTTTCTAAAACATATTCATTATTTCAAACTCGGTGTAAATGAACACGTGATTATGACAAATGTCCATGACTTTACCAAAACTTTTGTGATTTAAGTTTTTTCCATGACATTTCCAGGCCTGGAAATGACCATTTTTAAATAGGGTGACCAGACGTCCGGTTTTACCCGGACATGTCCTCTTTTTGAGACCAAAAAAAGCGTCCGGCAGGGTTTCCAAAAACGTCCGGGATTTTGCTTCGTCGGATATTTCCGTTTCTCTGGGTCTTTCACAAGATTTTACCCCTTACAAGTTTTGTAAATGGTATCTCCCGTACGTTCCACCTGAACAGTCATTGGTCGACTGATCTCAGGGTTGCCAGATAAACGAAATCCCCCTTTTAGGCTGTATATCACAAAACAGGCAGAATAAGAGAGATCCGTCTGCGTCTGAGCGCACGCGCCTCGCTCTGTGATGCGCGGGTGGGCAGACTTCCACTAGCCACTAAATTTGAATTCTAAATCCACTAGCCATGGAATTTTTCCACTAAATTCCATGACTTTTCCAGGTTTTCCATGACCGTACGAACCCTGAAACGTGCACGGTGTCACGTATGTGGTCATTCGGGCATCATTATGTCTGAACCATGAGGAAGAAACCGTCGCGTCTCCAACTCACCGAGGGAGCACTCGTCGATGTCCAGGTTGCAGGCCGAGCCGGTGTAGCCGGGGGGGCAGGTGCAGATGGCCTTCCCGTTGACGGGGTTGGTGTCACAGTTGGAACCTTTCTGGCACGGGTTGCTGATGCAGGCGTCGTCCAGGTGGCACAGCAGACCTGCGAGAGGCCGAGAGACGCGTCACCATCAACTCGTCCACCGCCACCTCGACCCGTCAGGAGGCTGAACTCTCTCCTCTCCTCTCCTCTCCTCTCCTCCTCCTCTCCTCTCTCCTCTCTCCTCTCCTCTCCTCTCTCCTCTCCTCTCCTCTCTCTCTCCTCTCTCCTCTCTCCTCTCTCCTCTCTCCTCTCTCCTCTCTCCTCTCCTCTCCTCTCCTCTCCTCTCCTCTCTCCTATCCTCTCTCCTCATCCTCATCCTCTCTCCTCTCCTTTCCTCTCTCCTCTTCTTTTGTACTTTATGTTGTCTATGTACTTTATGTTGTCTATATGTTTACATGTTCTTTTACTATTTTGCACTTTATGTTGTCTATGTACTTTATGTTGTCTATGTACTTTATGTTGTCTATGTACTTTATGTTGTCTATGTACTTTATGTTGTCTATATGTTTACATGTTCTTTTACTATTTTGCACTTTATGTTGTCTATGTACTTTATGTTGTTTATGTACTTTATGTTGTCTATGTACTTTATGTTGTCTATATGTTTACATGTTCTTTTACTATTTTGCACTTTATGTTGTCTATGTACTTTATGTTGTCCATGTACTTTATGTTGTCTATGTACTTTATGTTGTCTATGTACTTTATGTTGTCTATGTACTTTATGTTGTCTATATGTTTACATGTTCTTTTACTATTTTGCACTTTATGTTGTCTATGTACTTTATGTTGTTTATGTACTTTATGTTGTTTATGTACTTTATGTTGTCTATGTACTTTATGTTGTCTATGTGTTGCACAATTCACTTTATGTTGGACAGAAGAGAAACGTAATTTCAATCTTCTGTATGTTTGCACATATGAAAATTGACAAATAAAACTGACTTTGGATCACTCGATTACGATCGGCGTGCTCGGCCACAGGGTGTGTGTGTGTGTGTGTGTGTGTGTGTGTGTGTGTGTGTGTGTACCTGTGCGTCCGTGAGGACACTCGCAGAAGAAGGAGGCCACGCGGTCGTGGCAGGTGGCGCCGTGGTAACACGCCGCGCTGGCGCAGTCGTCGATGTTCTCGCTGCAGTCGTCGCCCGTCCAGCCGTTGACGCACACGCAGTGGTAGCTGCCGTGGGTGTCGTGGCACGTCCCGCCGTTCTGGCACGCGTTGGGCATCAGCTCGCACTCGTCCACGTTCTCCGTGCAGTACTGACCTGAAGCGATTTTTAAAAAAGGACAGCGTGAAGTCGAGTGCGAGGGGAGGGTCATGTGTTCATGGTGGTTGTCCTCAGAGCAGGAGGTCACCTGTGTAGTGCGGCGGGCAGCGGCAGTTGTAGGTGTTCACGCCGTCCACGCACAAGCCGCCATTCTGGCAGTTGTGGCCTGGACAGTCGTCGATGTTGTGCTCACAGTGCTGACCGGTGAACCCTGAGCAGAGAGAGGCGGCATGAAGGGAAGCGGCATGGAGACATGCGCTGTCAGTCAATAAGAGCATTTCGCCTCTTGGTATCACATAAACCCTCGTCATCCTCCAACGCCGCGCGGACGACACGGCGATTTACACTACCGGTCAAAAGTTTGGGGTCACCGAGAACATTTTGTGTTTTCCATGAAAACTCACACTTTTATTTATTAAATGAATACACGATTAATACAAAATATAGTTAAGACATTGACAAGTTTATAAATAATGATTTTCATTGTAAATATTAATGTTGTTCTTCAAACTTGTGGCTCAAAGGAAGGCCAGTTTTAGAGCTTCTCTCACCGGCATAACTGTTTTCAGCTGCGCTCACATAAAAAGGGTTTCAATGTCAAGGAATAATCTGTTTGTGGAAAATGGAAACATTTTGAAGGGTTTCAAGGGCGTTCTACCCCTCTGCTTGTCTTCTAAGGCGATAACACAATGCACCACTAGAACATGGAGATGGGCCTCTATACACCTCTGTAGAGACTTCATTAAAAAACAGAGAATAGTCATTTACCACATTAACTATGTATAGAGAGTATTTCTGATTAATTTGATGTCATTTTCATTGGAAAAAACTATGCTTTTTCTTCTTCTTTCTAAGTGACCCCAAACTGTTGACGGTAGTGTTCGTCCTCCTCCAACATCAAAGGCTCCAGTCGGTGTTTTACAGCCACGAACGTCCGATTAACCATCCACCCCGCCGCTGTGCGGGTGCCCGTTGCCGCTGCGCTATCCGTCCGCATTCCAGCGAGAGACTCGCAGCGCGGGTTCAACTTTAGCACACAGCCACACACAGCATCCCTCTGCACACCGCCCCATAAAACAGGGGAGCAGAGAGGAGCTCCTCCGGCTCGGGGGGGGAGAATCCTCCACCGCCGCCGCCGGGCCTCCAACGGCTAGAAACCGCAATTGCTCAAAATCAAACAAAGCTCTTCACAACACCGCCACGGCGGTTGGGTGCCAACGCCATAAAGAGCAGACTGAAAAACTGAAAAACAATTACACGTGTGTGTGTGTGTGTGTGTGTGTGACCTCATAAATAGGGTGTGTATCTATACGGTTATCTGTATGTGTGCACCCCTGGAGTTGGTGGTAACTATCAGCAGGAAGCGTCTGTGTGACTGCATCCTGCCAGTGGAGGCTGGGGGGGGTGTGTGTGTGTGTGTGGGGGGGAGGACTATTCATCCTGGTCTGTAGGTAAACGTTGGTTATAGGAGAAAGAAAAGCGTGTTTTGAGTTGTATGCACCCCCCCCCACACGTCAATCCCGATTGTTCAGCTTATTCGCGTGGAGATAGAAGTTGTGTGTGTGTGTGTGTGTGTGTGTGTGTGTGTGTGTGTGTTACCTGGGAGGCAGCTGCAGTCGTACACGGTGTCTCCCTTCTGCACGCAGGTGCCTCCGCTCTGGCACGGCGAGGGGCTGCAGGGCATGTAGGGGGTCTCGCAGTGGCGGCCGGCGTACTCCTGGGGGCAGCGGCAGCTGTAGGAGCCGACCTCGTTCACGCACAGGCCGCCGTGGCGGCATGGCGCCGGGCTCTGGGCGCACTCGTTCACGTCCTGCTTGCAGGTCTGGCCGTGGAAGGCGGGCGGGCAGGTGCAGATGTAGGTGGAGTCGAAGGCCGAGCACTGGCCGCCGTTCGCGCAGGGGTTGGACGCGCAGGGGTTGGCGAGCTGGCAGGTTTTACCTGATGACAACAAGACGACAAGAAGAGAGAAACGTTGGTCACTTTGCTTCTCGGAGAAATAAGATGAGATATTCATTTATTAGTCCCACAGTGGGGAAATTCAAGGATCACAGCAGTGGGTGTATATAGAGCATTAATAAAAATAAAAAAATAAAATAAAAAATACAAATAAAAACACAATACTAAATACTAAAAATACTAAATACTAAAAATACTAAATTACTAATACTAAATACTAATACTAAAAATACTAAATACTAAATACTAAAAATACTAAATACTGAATACTAAATACTAATACTAAAAATACTAAATACTGAATACTAAAAATACTGAATACTAAAAATACTAAATAGTGAATACTAAATACTAATACTAAAAATACTAAATAGTGAATACTAAAAATACTGAATACTAAAAATACTAAATAGTGAATACTAAATACTAATACTAAAAATACTAAATAGTGAATACTAAATACTAATACTAAAAATACTAAATACTGAATACTAAATACTAAAACCACTAAATACTGAATACTAAATACTAATACTGAATACTAAAAGGGGAAAACAAAGTAAACGATGACAGAGGAGGGACACGGGGGCGTCTACACACCTGACCAGCCGGGCGGGCAGCGGCAGCGGAAGGCCGACAGCGTGATGAGGTCGCACGTCCCCCCGTTGCGACAGGGCGAGCTCATGCAGGCGTGGTTGGTGGGCGTCAGGCACAGCCGGTCGCCGAAGCCCAGGCGGCACACGCAGCGGAAGTCGAAGGTGTTGCCGTGAGAGACGGCGCGGCAGTCGCCGCCGTTTCGGCACGGCGACGGGCTGCAGGGGCTGGGGTACTGGCAACGGCTGCCGACGTAGTCGCTGGGACACCTGGGAGCAGACGGTGGGGATGGTGTTGATTAGAAAACACGCTTTAATTCACAGGGAGCGGTTATCTACAGACAGGGTTCTTACACATGTTGACCACTGGATTTCCATGACTTTTCCATGACTTTTCCATGACTTTAAACCACATTTCCATGACTAAACTGATAATCTTCTTTCTAAAACATATTCATTATTTCAAACTAAATGAACAAGTGAATATAACAAATTTCCATGACTTTTCCAAAACTTTTGTGATTTAAGTTTTTCCCAGGACTTTTCCAGGACTTTAAACCAAATTTCCATGACCGAACTGAAATCTCGGTTTATACATGAAAAAGTGAGAACATTTAGTATTTAAACAATGTGAATTCCAAAGCATACAGTATACATTTAATGAAACAAATGAATAAGAGACAATCTTTTATTTAAAGAATAAACATTTGCTTCCCGAGTTATGGCCAACAAACTTTCCAGTTAAGGTGCGTTCACTTGCAACTTGGAAAAAAAAGTGTGCGCCAGTATGAGAGCGTACGTCGGCTTATATTTTGAGTCTTTCTTTCTAAAAACATATTAATTATTTCAAAAAGTGAATATAACAAATTTCCAAGACTTTTCCAAAACTTTTGTGGTTTAAGTTTTTTCCATGACTTTTCCAGGCCTGGAAATGACCATTTATCCAGGTTTTCCATGACCGTACGAACCCTGTCAAGAGCATGGGAATGAGACGACGAGGGACGGGAGGTTTCCCGCCCAGACAAATGCACGGGGATGTGGGAACGCCGTGTTGTTGTAGCGTGTCTCTCTGGATTAGACGCCCTCAGAAGCTTGGAAACACACTCTGCCGGGACAACGGACGACCCGAAACGGTCCCGCCGCCGCCGCCCGTTCCCGTCTACCTTTGGGCCCACGCTGTCCGCCCTCATCGTGAACGCCTGTGGAGATCAAGGGGGCTGTGGATGGACCGGATGAAGCGCTGCATTCAGGGCCCGAAGCCCCCGGGCACTTCAGGATGGATGCTGCTACAGTCACATCGCCCAAACAGGCGGAAGTGGAGACATAGAGTCGGGTTATTTGGGAGTTTTTCCTGGTCCGATGGGAGGTTTTGGGGCCGGGATGTCTATGTGTACGGATTGTAAAGCACTCTGAGGCAAATTAGTAATTTGTGAAACTGGGCTATACAAATAAACTGAATTGAATTGAATTGAAAAGAAAGTCGTGACGGGATCTGGGTGTTTGGAATATTATGAGAAATTTATGAGAAATTCCCTGATATTTATTCCCAGACAAACCACCCAGACACCATCAGATGTGCAGCTTAACCGTAAGTCACCATTAAAAAAAAAAGTGTTTATGTTTGAATTGGCGCAGTGGGAGTGTGTAGTGAGTGTGTAGTGAGTGTGTGAGTGTGTAGTGAGTGTGTGTGTCTATGTGCAAGGGAGGGCATCTGTTGGAGTGTCTCCACAGGGAGCAGGTGTGCATGTTAATGAAGGCAGCTGTTGGACGGGGCTCCTCCTCCTCCTCCTCCTCCTCCCCCCTTGTCCCTCCTCCTCCCTCCTTCCCCTCTGTCCCCTAGTCAGATGGGGAGGGGGGGGGGGGGGCGACAAGCCAACCTCTTCTCCAGGGACATAAAGGACCCATGTGAAGTCAGCTGTTGCAACTTCTGTCTCTTCACCCCCCCCCCCATCCCCCCCTTCTCTCAATCTTTCCTCCTCTCTTCCTTACCTGTTCCTCTCTTCATTTTGTCTATCAGGGTTCTTACACATTTTGACCTATGGATTTCTATGACTTTTCCATGACTTTTCCATGACTTTAAACCAAATTTCCATGATCAAATTTATATCTCGGAATAAACATGAACAATTTAGAACATTGTGCGTATCGAGAGAGTACGCCGGCTTATATTTTGAGCGTTTTTCTTTAAAAAAAAGGTATTAATTATGTCAAACTCGGCGTCAATGAACATGTGATTATCACAACTTTCCATGACTTTTCCCAAACTTTTACGATTAAGTTTTTTCCATGACTTTTCCAGGCCTGGAAATGATCATTTTAAAATGCCATGACTTTTCCAGGTTTTCCATGAGCGTACGCACCCTGTCTATTCTCTGTTACGGGAGCGTCTCGCCCTCCGGCCTCCTCCCCGCCTCTCTTATCCTTCAACAGACGTCGAGCTTTCCGTCGCTCCGTTTTCTCGTCTCTCTCCTTCCTTTACGGCTCCCAGCAGTTTGTTTTTTACAGCGCTCTCCTTATGTCACATGAGCCTGCTGAAAGAAGCCTTGTTGACTCAGTTTGTTGAGGCCAATCAGGGTTTTTTAACAGTGCCATGAGCCCCACAGGGAGCCCAGACAGTCGCAATTGACAGAAGACTGTAAAAGCATTTGGGGTTCGCTTTGAAGTCTCCTGAAACATCCCCACGGCGATCCACCGTCTTCATATAAAGTCCTCATTCAGTTGTGCAACAGATGTTATTAATGCCGTGTGTGTGTGTGTGTGTGTGTGTGTGTGTGTGTGTGTGCGCACTCATGCGTGTGTTTGTCATCCCACGCTAACTAACTGTAATAGATCCTCTTTGTCCTGAAGTCAGTCCGCTCGGAGATAAAGATCCACCCACACGCTGTAAAGCAGCACACACACACACACACACACACACACACACACACACACACACACACACACACACACACAGCACGGCAACAGGTCTCTCCACCGCGCCGCTATGTCCCCTCAGGCCGGAGCAGATGCTTCCCCGACCTCTGACCCCGGACACTTTTGTGACTGTGGGACGGCCTCTTTGCCGTCTCTCCCCTCTCTTTCTCCTCTCTTTCTCCTCTCTTTCTCCTCTCTTTCTCCTCTCTCCCCTCTGGGCCTGATCTGCCATCTGCCACAAAACCAAAACCAGCCCCACTGTGCGCTGGAAATGCCACCGCTGAAGAACATGTTATGTAAATGGTCGAGGGCGGCCTCCAGCATGCGTAAAGACTTGTAGGATCTTGGTTTTTCTTTTTTATGATGGTTGTGAAAGCACAATATCATCATCTCTTCTCTCACTTCTGCTTCTCTTCACTCCCCTCCCCCCCCCTTTTCCTCCTTATTCATATAAACTAGTTTGCTGTTCCTCCCCTGGATGTGTCTAATCATTAGCCAGAATCAGACCCCCCGAGTCCACATTTGTTAGTACGACCAAGAAGTGAACAGTGAGGCTCTACGAGAGGAAATGAGAAATGTGCCGGGGCCTGGAAGAGCAGGTCTGGGATCAGTGGGTTTGACGCTGCAGTAGGAGAACTATACGCGTAACAGCTGTGCATACAGTCATATACACACGTTACCCTGTCTCTCAAGCTGCACTTCAATAACAAATCACATCCCAGAGGCTCATGAAGAGATCGTTTTGATGGCAGGACGCTATTTTCTGTCTCACTCTCTAAAAGGAGCTCCACTAATGACTGAGAGATCACTTTCACGTCCCCAATACCAATTAACAAACGCCGCACCGTGTGTGTGTGTGTGTGTGTGTGTGTGTGTGTGTGTGTGTGTGTGTGTGTGTGTGTGAGAGAGAGACCTCGTTCTACTGACTTTCATGGAGACATCCCACCTCCCACCCAAACTCGGAGCACCACCTGCCCGCCACTCCCACCCCTACAATGGTTATCAGTGACACATCTGCTTAAGTACCTCAGGTCACCACTAATCAGGTCCCCACATGACGTGTTACCACAACATGTTGAGTTTGGAGCCGATCCGGGACCACTTCTCCCTCTATTGTTCTCTCGTAGCCGACTTTACACGAGCAGCAACTATTTTCTAGCGGATAGCGTGTCCTCTCGTGTGATTAACACACAGATAGGGAGGAGGGCTGCTGCTACATTTGACAGCCTGTGCTGGTACCAGGGTTCTAACACATGTTGACCAGTGGATTTCCATGACTTTTCCATGACTTACACTGTCTATATATATATATATATATATATATATATATATATATATATATATATATATATATATATATATATATATATAATTATAATATATAATTTATTATATTGAATATTTATTAATATAATAAATTAATATAATTATTTATTAATTTATTAATATAATAAATTATTATAATTATTATAATTAATATAATTTATTATATATATAATATATATATATATTATATATTTATTTATATATAATTTAATTTGACATTGCTGTATTTACATATATGTTGTGTATATATACATATATATTTTATTTTGTATTTTATATTTCACTTTGCATCCTATACTTTATGCACAGTCACTTTCTTTCTTTCTTATATTTACATTTTATTGTGTTTAGTTTATCGGTGCTACTGTGTCAACAAATTTCCCCTTGGGGATTAATAAAGTATATTTCTATTTTATTCTATTCTTCTATTCTAAACCAAATGTCCACGACCAAACTGAAATCTCGGTTTATACATGAAAAAGTGAGAACATTTAGTATTTAAACAATGTGAAATGAATAAGAGACAATATTTTATTTAAAGAATAAACATTTGCTTGCCGAGCTACGGCCATCAAACTTTCCAGTTAAGGTGCGTTCACTTGCAACGCGGAAAAAAAAGTGCGCGCCAGTATGAGAGCGTACGTCGGCTTATATTTTGAGTCTTTCTTTCTAAAACATATTCATTATTTCAAACTCGGCGTAAATGAACAAGTGAATATAACACATTTCCATGACTTTTCCAAAACTTTTGTGATTACATTTTTTTCCATGACTTTTCCAGGCCTGGAAATGACCATTTTAAAACTCCATGACTTTTCCAGGTTTTCCATGACCTTAAGAACCCTGTGCTACATGTGAACTTTCAGCACTCACTAGAGTCAAATCGCCTCTTATCTTCGTGTGACAGCACGGCTTTGATCGCCCCGCGCTGAGCATCTCCAGACTCACAGGGTCCCGGTCACGGCCCGGTCACTAAAGGTGGAAACGTCCACCTTAAGAAGGTTTTCTCCACAGTAGCTTAATCTAGAGGATCGTGGAGTGCTTTATCAGGGAGGGCCCCCTGGCATCTAGGGAATGGGCCCAGCCAGGGGGGAGTGGCAGCCGTGTGGAGCTTGAACCCCAATAAAAGCCCCACGCCAACAGGCACTTGACCCGGCCGTGCACCTGATTCCCTTTAAGCCCGCATGGAGCCTCCGCGGAGTGCTGCTGGGTAATCCTATAGGAGGCCGGATGAAGAGCCACATTCCTTCCCGTGGAACATCTTTTAAGTGGTCGCTGGGCTCGCTCGAGACGCGCTTTACGAGCGAGACATTTTATCGTCAATACGCAACACCGGACAGCTCCGTGCGAGGTCGGCGAGGTCCGGCCGCGGCAGACCGGCGGTGTTTCTGAGTCGGGGCTATTTCCGTCAGACGTGGAGGAGTATTTGAGACGGTTGAGTTTATTATTAACAGTCACCGCGGAACAAAACAGTCTATTTCAGCGAAGCGGCATCGGCAGTGAGGCGGTGGCGTAAAAGCCGGGTCGGGGGGCAGCGACCTCGTGACCCCGCTGGGCCTCCATCAGCGTCTCACCAATGGAGACTAAATTTGACTCGCGGTGCCGTTACATGTTTTTTAAGACCAGTACAGCCGCATGGGAAACAGGAAGCCCGAGACCTTCAGGTGACCTCTAACTCCACCGAGTCAGGACCACTTCCCCAAAACGCCGCTTCGTTGTTCCCGTGCGTCGCGTACGACCGCAAACTTAAATACACGCTTGAGTCTAGACGGGATTCGGATCTTCCCCAAACTGAATTTGAGTTCTCGTGATGGATTAATCCGTGGAGTAAATGTGTTTTTAAGATTATTTGATGCTTATGAAAGCAGATGTCAATTTGTACCGTTCTCGGTACAAATTCTTATTTTATTATCTTATTACGCCAGGATGGACATCTCATTTCCTCATTTTAAGATTTACAATATTTCTTTCTGATGTGTGCACTTCTTCAAGTGATGAATTGAAACGTCAGAAAAATACAAAATATATTTAGAGTCGCCCATGTGAGGAGAAACATGAAAAGAAGAGAGTGATGAGTTGATTTAGTTTTAATCGAATATATTTACCCCATTCGAGTTTTAAGAATAAAATAAAATAAAAAGCGTGTGATGACCCTGTGGTTCTCCGTTAACACAGTGATGTTTATCTCCTCTTTCTGTGGCGATATGTTTATGGTTTTAAAAATAGTGCATTACAAACGGCCTCTGTTAACAATCTGCCTGAAAACTTTTTGTCAACTTCCCGTTTGACTTTGTTGCTCTCCGCCTCACGGCAATGTCATAAACAGGAGAAAAGAAACTTCTAGTTTTTGGAGATGATCTGCACATTAAAGCTTTGAATTAAGGGTGTCTAATTTAAGAACAAGCAAGAAAGAAAACATTCTTTCTGTATCGTTGTCTCGACGCGAGTGTCATCCCAGTAAACACATCTGTGGGACATCTGTGGGACATCTGATTACCGTCGTTTACACCAAGCCTAACCTCGTTCTCCATGCTAGCATGTGACTTCACGCACTGCGCTCACACTCGTGGGAACTGAGCTGCAAGAGGATCTAAATCCAACTTACCATCAAATATACATGCACAAAACATAACCGTTATTTTATTTTTGCACAATTCAAACAATAAAACAAAAATAAAAATCACAACAGAGATAAATAAATATCTCACTGCAGGAAGAGACAAAAAGCCAAGTGGGCTAATTTGAAGCCTCCGTCTATATAATATTTTACATTTTACAAAACGTAAAACAAAAAGAAGCCCAAGAATTACAGCTGTGGGTTTAAAGCCGTTTGACCTTCCATTTAATATTGTGTAATGAGAACTGCACGGTTTAACCCTTTATGGGAAGAGGAACCAAATATGATCACTTCTTTTGTTTGACCACAAACGGGCAAGGAACCAAATAAGGTAACTTTGTTGATGTTGATTTTCTACCTAAAAACTATATATATATATATACACACACTACCGTTTAAAAGTTTGGTGTCGCCCAACAAGACAATTTCATGTTTTCCATGAAAACTCACTTTTATTTATCCAATGAATTGCAAAATAAATATAAAATATAGTAAATACATTGACAAGCTTAGAAATAATGATTTTTATTTTAAATATGAATTGTGTTCTTCAGACTTCAAGCTCAAAAGGAAGGCCAGTTGAAAAGCTTCTCTGAACAGCATAACTGTTTTCAGCTGTGCTAATGTAACTAAAATTCTACCCCTCCGCTAGTCTTCTAAGGCGATAACACAATGTGCTATTAGAACACTGGAGATGGGCCTCTATACAACCGTGTAGATATTAAACAAAATGTAAACAGGTGTTTCCACCTAGAAGTCATTTACCACGTTAATAATGTATAGAGTGCATTTCTTAATAATTTAATGTTATCTTCATTAAAAAACATACTTTTCTTTGAAAAATAAAGACATTTCTAAGTGACCCCAAACTTTTGAATGGTAGTGTATATATATAATATTATTTTAAAAATATAAAACATTATTTTGATGTCCTCCAATAGCCCTTTTTGAACTTCCAAGTATTTCACGACTCCATATAGACTCATTTCGGGGCATTGGTCTCCCTATCATCACATGTGCCATCTTCCTCTCCTCCTTTTTAGCCAATGTGTCCCCAGGTGGACTTTTCACTTACCACACAATTCCTAAATGTTGTTAGCAGTTAATGTGGCACACATTCAGATAGTGATGATAAAAGCTTGAATTGGACCCTTACTGGAAGCCCCCTCGGAACAGAGGCTCGACACTCTGACCCTCATCACTGGCTGAATCTCCCGGTGGCGGATGGCCGCTCGGCTTGGCGAGGATGAATGATTAATGAGAGGAAAAGCAAGGAGGAAGAGGGAGCGAGGGCGGATGAAGTGATGCTCTTATCCTGTCTGTTTTTAATTGGGCTGAGCCGTGATGGAGACCACAATAACAGCTTTGTGGAGAGGGAGGGTGGAGGGACCGTTTCTGGGTGCACACGTGTGGTGTGGCGGTCTGCGTGTGTGGAGTGTGCAGATTAGATATTGTGAATCGGTGGCCCTAGGCTCGCAGCGTGGGCCCTTCAATAGCCCCCCCTTGTCCCTGTAGACCGGAGGAGCGCCTGCCTGACCGCATGTCCTGAGGGTGAACTAGGCCACCCCCGAGCTGCTGTACACACAGATTTAAACGATGCCACCAATGGATTAAAAAAAGCTCTGTTATATCTCCCCTGAGGACCGACGAGGAATACTAAAAACAAACAGATCCATTTTAGTTTAGTTAGAGAATTCAATGTGCATCCTGAAGCTCACAGACGTGGGTCATCTAAAGGGGATGTCAGCACCTCGCCCACAAACTATTAAAATCAATCCGTGCCCGAGACAGATAGCCCACAATCTGCCTCTCTGTCGGCTCCCACTTGTTTGCCTTCAAATTTCTGCACTTTATTCCAATTAATCTCACTCTCTTGACATCCAATCCAATTACGTTTCACAGCCATCTGGCTTTCTAATGGAGATCACAAGCGGGTAAGGTGTGTGTGGGGGGGGGGGGGGGGTGGAAGGGTGTTTGCCCATTCTGGCGGCAGAAGACAAGCAGCCTTTTGGAAGGGGAGGGAGGAGGGAGGAGGAGAGGGAGGGGGGGTTAAAGCAGGGGTTTGGTGTGCGTTGCGGTGTTTGGGGTGACTGCTGCATGATGGGAAGCCCCACTCAGATTAGTCACACAGCATTATTCTGACTGCGGGACAATGGGTGACGGGCGGCGGGCGAGCCCCAGCTGTCGCTCATGAAAGGGCAGAAAAACAAGATTTAGGACTGGACGCGTCCTCTCACTTTGCCGGTGATGGGGTCCTGCATTCATTAACGAGCCTACTGGATTGAAGGGAGGGAGGGGGGAGGGAGGGGGGAGGGAGGGGGGGAGTTGGGCTTTTGTCCAGCTCCCCTTCTTCCACCTCTCTGGAACTGCACTCCCTTTTTTTTCAATTTTTTTTAATTCTTTCACTTCTTTTTAAACTCTTTTCTCTTTGGGGGGAATGTGTGCAGCCTCAACGCGGAGCAGTGCTTCGGCTCCCGGTTACCGGAGCCCACCGGCCCGGCAGAACAACTCAAAGGGCCCTGGTTGCTGGGCGCGGGGGCCCGCTCAAAGGCTGGTATGAAAGGGGGGAACATGTGGCCCCCTTTTCTTTTTTCGAACAAATAAAGCACTTTCAAGTACCAAAATTACACCACACTGCACTTCTAAGACGGCACATAATGCGACACACACGGCACCAAGAGGTAATAGGAAATCATAATCCTGAGTGGCCGTCTGCAGCTCCACATCTGGTGCACCGTGTGATGCGTTCGGGGCCTTTCTGATGCGTTCGGGGCCTTTACTTACTTGCATTCTCCATTTCCGTTGGAGGTGGCTTCACACCAGCCTCCATTCAGGCACGACTCAGTGGGCAGGGAGCATTTTAGACCTGTTGATGATGTGAAGAATATTATTATAAACACACCCAGACCTCACGAGGCAAACAGCATATGTCCAATAGGATTAACACGGATTAGGCGCCGAGTTGGAATTATTAGTGTGAAATAATTCATCATTTAATACATCTTTATTTTAGTTTTTGTCTTCAAATATATATATAATGTACACATCCGTATCTGTAATTGATTTGTTTCACAGTTGTCCGTGGGGGATATTGGGAAGCCTGCCTGTGGACACCGGTGAGGGCCAGTGCGCGCGTGGTGCGTGGCTTCGCGGGGAGGGGGGTGGCGGTGGGGGGGGGCCGCACGCTTTTGCGGGGAAAGCGCAGCAGCTGCGGGGCTCAGATGCGGAACAAAAGAAATCAGAGTCCAGCACGAGCCATAAAACACTCTCCTCGGGCATTGTTTACCGGCAGACGGGAATAACAGCCCCCCCCCTGCCCGCCCTACACCCCTCACACACAACACTCTCCCACACATGCAGACAAAAGGTGCCCCCCCCCTCTCGTGGCCCCCCACCGCGTCCCCCGGCCCCAACACACGCACCCGCTTCCATTATCTCCCCCTTTGCTATTGAGAAACCACTTCTACCAACAATGTAAGATCTACAACTCCAAAAAAAGTATAACTAATCTATTAAAGTTCGTTGCAAGGCTAAATTAAAATGTGGATGAAATGATGGGGTTTTGGTCCACATGTAACTTTTTGTTTGTTTTTATGAATTGCTGCTTTAGAAGTGCCGCTGCACGAGCACGGCTGCCTGCACGAGACCCCATAGACAACAAACTTGTGTAAAACAGCTTAAAAGAGCGCGTCGGCAGGCGCGCGCGCACGAGCGTTTGGCTCCTGCACTTGTAGTGGATTCATTCCCAGGAGCGAGAGACGCGCTCAGAGAAACTCTGAGAAGGTTTCTGAGAGGTCCACTACGTCAGTTTATAATATCAAACATCAAACATTCAAATGCCCGAGTCAGAGATCAGATCGATACATCTATAACTTGTTTAAAGTTGCCTCTGGGCTTCCCGGCGTCGCGGCTCTCTGCAGCTCATCTTTCGGGGGCAGGTTTACCTTGTGAGATGACGATTGCAGGGATCAGAAATGTTAGTTTCACAAAGAAACGATACATTCCTCCTGTTCAACTCCACAGATGTGGATGACTCGCATAGATCCTCACGGTCGGTTCACTCCGGGCGCGAAATAAAAAATCCGTGTGGAAGGAAAAGGTGTAAATCCAAACGGCGAGAGCGGAGAGGTCTTCAGGAGGAGCTCATCGATGTTAACCTGGCGCGTTCCGAGTTCTCAATGAAATCTGTAGGCAACTCTACAAGTTCCTCCCACTCCTCCTCCCCCTCCTCTCCTCCTCTCCTCCTCTCCTCCCCCCTCTCCTCCTCCTCTTCCTCCTCAGGCCAAATAAAGGCTGCCACTCTCCACATGCAGGAGGAACTAATGATCATAATCAGAACCTGAAACATTTATTTGCTTGTTAGATCATTTGACTTGGCAGCTAGTGTGTACATTAGACAGACACACAACAACAACAACAACAACAACAACAACAGTCAACATAGTATTACATTTACAATGGTATACAATAGAAGTGCACACACTGCCAGTGTTTGTGTCTCCTTATGGCCCTTCTCCACCAGATGCATGGTACATTTTTACTTTATTTTTTATTTATTTGTATGTTTTATTATTATTATGCATTCTTACTTTTGAAGGTTGTATTTCTGTAAAAATACCTGAATAAAATATCAAGTAAAAATGTTTTTGTAATGGTATGTTAAGTGTGTGTTAAAGTGTTATGTGAAATGAAATATTGAATATGAAGTATAAAGTGGTGTGCAGGGGAGTGACCGGTGGAACTTTCCCTATACTGTCCAATAGTAGAAGTATTAGCATTAGGCAGTAGTGGAAAATAAATAAGTACCTTTACTCAAGTAGCGTACATAGGTACAATTAATATGCAACATATAGGTATACCTTTAGGTATTTATAGATATTGTTTAGGGACATTGTTCTATTCTTTAAAACATATTCTACCTTTTACTTTTCATAACTACAAGTTACTTTACAAATGCGATGCATTGTTGATTTACCTGCCAAAAGGTGACTTTCTATCACCATTGATCATCAGTAATAAATCCTGTTCACCTGTCGTAACACTCACAGGCCATTTGTACTTTTGTACTTTTACTTTCGATACTTCAACTACATTTAAAATACATCCTAAATGTGATCTTCCCTTCTTCTTTTAGCAAAAGAAAGTATATAAAGTAGTTAAATAAGCTTCATCACAACTGGGAATAACATTAGGATGGTGTTTCCACAAGCATCACGATTGATACTTTAAAATAAGATTATAAAATACTTGTGTCAGAGATTGGTAAAACAAATGGCAACAGAATTTCTTTTTTAAAGGGTAATACAATTACCCTACTTGTCTGCAATACAATACAACATTTTTATATTAGTAGGAATTTTATAATTATTCAGAGAACGTGAAATAATCAAGGTAACATAAAATTAAAAGTGTTCCTAACTTAACACTCAAACAGTCACAAACCAGTCTCGCTCTATATCATAAAAGAACAGATAGGTGTCAGTTCCTGTTCCCGTTTCACTCTCACATCATAACTCTGCATAAATATCCAAGACACATGATCTTTTAGTTCCGTCACAGCATGATGTGATGTGATATTTCAGCTGTGACAACATGCAAAGATGCAGAAAGTCTGTCAGACTCTTCTTTTTGTCCTCTTCTTCCTCTGCAGGGCAAAGTGAAACTGCTAAGTATACTAAGTATAGCTGCGGAGTTTCAGCACCCCAGGGCAAAGATTATTTTATGATGAAGCCCACGCACATGCTGGTCCTTCTGTTGGCGTCACTGCCAAATGGAGCCGTGCCAAAAAAGGGGGCTAGGTCTCTGGAGGTGCATGCACAGTGTGGGAAACACTGGGAGAAAAGAGAGGGAAAGAGGGAGTGAGAGCAATCAGATACAAAATGTATTGCATAACTCAAAAATAATCTAATGCGACGTGTTGGACGTATGAAATTAAAGAGATTTGTACGGGCATGTAGGGTGATAGTAAACAAAACACCTGACCCAGCGTGAGAAACGTCAAATCTATCCGGCACACGCTCTGCTCCAGTCTCTCTGTTAACACATGCCCTCCCGCCTCCTCCAAGGTGTGTTTGGGGAGTCAGAAAGTGCTGATTTGTGTAGAGTGTGCTGTCTTTTTATCTTGAAATCAGAGCTTGTGTGTGTTTGCTTGTCAGACTCTCTTAGTTGAGATACTTATTTGTTTTTGGGGGTCGAGGGGCGTGAGGGTGGGGGGTTTAAGGCCATGAGAAAATGCTCCGTGATGGATTCACAAGGTCGGAGAGGGAAAGACCCGAAGCTCGGAAAACAAACTCCTTGAAAAGTTTAATATGGAAACGAAAAACCCAGAGAGCGAGGCGACAGAGTGATTTCTTTGAGATTAAATATACATGTGGCTGTGCGACCTGGAGCACACGACGATTCCTTCAGCCCAGACCCCCTTCCTTCCTTCTCCGGGAGCAGGAACGGAGCGAGGCCAGAGGTTGTGATGAAAAGTAGTCCTCCTTGACAAGGACTATATGATGTCATCACTATCAGACCTTAAAGTCCGACCAGAGATGGAGGTTTTATTCTGAGTTCACACCCAACCAGGTGGACAAAGTCTCACAGAAGCATACAGGACCCAGAGGCAGCCATTGAAGAGTGGTATTTACTGTATTATTTAATATTATTGAATTTTTCTAGAACGTGTTTAAATTTGGCTTCAAATTAGACAAATCATTCTTAAAATTATGGACAATGGCATGTACAAGTTGAAATGCAGCTTTTATGCAACATAACTTGTTATTACTTTTCAATATCATGCACGATATATTTTTTATATTTTAATTTCAACTAGGCACGGTTTTTTCCCCCTTTTTATGCACTATATTAATTGTACTCTTGTTGTTATTTTAACTACACACTTAATACGTATTACTCTATTGGTCCATACATGTTTATATGTGTAGTCTATTTTTATTTTCTTATTCCTCTGTAATAGTTTAATAATGTGTGGCAACATTTTTCTTCAGAGTTGATAAAGTTATATCTTACCTCATTTTATCTTTTTTTTTAATGAATAGCATTTGTCTTCATAATCACATCTTAGTCTTATATTCTGTCCTCTTAGACTTGATTTCAAATAAATTAATAAAAATCTAATTAATTATGTTCGATACTCTGTTGATTATTTATTTTTCAGTCAACTTTTACTTTTTACAAAATAAAATCACTTAATATAATAATAATTCCCCGGTGCATACATTTACTGAGAACGTAAATGTTCTTTAGGTGTACAATGATGTAAGTTTCAAATACTTCTCTCTATCATCCCTCGTTTGAATCAAACTGATGCTGTGGTTGCATAAATTACACGTTTTCCAACGACCACTGAAAGGTGTTAATTTAAATACCTGTTGTATTAGTTTGCAAACAAAACAAACAAACAAACAAACAATACTTCTTCTAGCCACAAAAGAAAAGAAATGCTTTGTTCCTAATCTGCTGCTAAACGTACTTCACACCTTTGTCTCTGTTGGCCCAGTGTTTACCTGAATAGGCTGCTGTTTGCTGGAAAACAACCTCTCTGTTGGCTATTTAAAGATAAGTGATTGGAGGAGCACATCACCTCATGAAGAGGAGCACATCACCTCACGAAGAGGAGCACATCACCTCACGAAGAGGAGCACATCACCTCAAGAAGAGGAGCACATCACCTCATGAAGAGGAGCACATCACCTCATGAAGAGGAGCACATCACCTCACGAAGAGGAGCACATCACCTCATGAAGAGGAGCACATCACCTCACGAAGAGGAGCACATCACCTCACGAAGAGGAGCACATCACCTGATGAGGAGGAGCACATCATCTCATGAAGAGGAGCACCGACCCTCATGAAGAGGAGCACATCACCTCATGAAGAGGAGCACCGACCCTCATGAAGAGGAGCACATCACCTCATGAAGAGGAGCATCGACCCTCATGAAGATGAAGAGGAGCACCGACCCCTCATGAAGAGGAAGAGGAGCACCGACCCACATGAAGAGGAGCACAACACCTCATGAAGAGGAGCACCGACCCTCATGAAGATGAAGAGGAGCACCGACCCACATGAAGAGGAGCACATCACCTCACGAAGAGGAGCACAACACCTCATGAAGAGGAGCACCGACCCCTCATAAAGAGGAGCACCGACCCCTCATAAAGAGGAGCACCGACCCCTCATGAAGATGAAGAGGAGCACCGACCCCTCCCGGTGGTTTTCTCTGAGGAGCGTTCGGCTCTGGATCTGGATCAGAGGACCTCAGGTGTCCCAATTATCACCAAGCCTCTCATAAAAATCATGCTAATGCGGAACACGCCCGGACACGTCTCTGATCATCATGAGTCATCAGATCAAACACTTTCCCACATCTTCATCCTGTGATCCCCTCTGGCAGGTCGGTCGTCAAGGTGACGGCGTCAGAGTGCATGTGTTACTCCATCAGTGACGTGTTTTGCTGCATGTTTAAATTGTGTTAATAATTGGAAAGCAATGTATGCAAATATAGTGAGACATTTTAAAAAGTATGTAGGGGTGAGAGGTCTTTAAAGAGGTGGATGCTTTAATATAAACTTAAATATGAATCGGCTTCATGTGCACGCATCTGCATGTCTGACGAGGGAACAATGGAGCGCAGGAAGGGCTCGGCTCCCTGCTGTTGTAGACGAGCCACATACCCACACACACACACACACACACACACACACACACACACACACACACACACACACACACAGAACGTTTTTCTTTGGGGGGGTGGAGGCCTTCCCCCACTATATACTCCAGAGTGAGAACAATACAGGAAATGGTCTCTCATTCACAACCTTGTGACAGAAAGGACAACTGCAGAAACACAAGTGGTGGAAGAAGTATTCAGATCCTCCGTAGTATAAGTATACGAATACCATCCTGTGATAATACTCCCCGACACAAGTAAAAACACGACATTATAAAACGTCACATACGTCGCTTGAATCAAAATGTGTAAGTATCATCAGCATAAAGTTAAAGTGTTTATCATGCAGACAAATGGTCCATGTCAGGGTTTTACTTTGAAGTTTGTGGATTAATTATATTGCTGCATTAATGTGTATATTGCGTTTGACTGTTCTTTAAGTTGGAAACTTAATCTACAGAAATGTGTCAAGTCTCTCGATCAAGTCGACTTTTCATGAGCTCAGAAAAAACATCCTGTGACGATGTATTTTCCAAAGTTTTTTAGTATATATTTTGACGCACACCTTAAATATACACTACCTTTAAAAAGTTTGGGGTCACTTAGTGCTTTCTCACCCTTTTTTCTGTTTTTTCTAATGAAAATTACATTAAATTAATCATAAATACTCTCTATACATAGTTAATGTGGTAAATGACTATTCTCTGTTGTTTAATGAAGTCTCTACATAGTGTGTAGAGGCCCATCTCCATGTTCTAGTGGTACATTGTGTTATTGCCTTAGAAGACAAGCAGAGGGGTAGAACCCCCTTGAAACCCTTTTATTTAGTTTTATATTTTTTTATTTAGCATTTTCCACAAACAGATTATTCCTTGACATTGAAACCCTTTTTATGTGAGCGCAGCTGAAAACAGTTATGCTGGTGAGAGAAGCTCTAAAACTGGCCTTCCTTTGAGCCACAAGTCTGAAGAACAACATTAATATTTACAATGAAAATCATTATTTCTAACCTTGTCAATGTCTTGACTATATTTAATCTTAATCTTGTATTCATTTAATAAATAAAAGTGTGAGTTTTCATGGAAAACACTAAATGTTCTCGGTGACCCCAGACTTTTGAACGGTATAGTGTACATAATCCCGAAATGTTTTCACACACATTCGTCGGACACATGTAGTGGAATAAAAATGTCCGCATCTGCCTCTGAGAGGTTGTAATAAAATAAAATGACGAGAGCACAGGTACTTCAAATGTGCAGTCCAGTGAATGTAGCTCAAGCATCAAGTTGAGAAGAAGCCCCTCTTCACACTCCGGTTCATTCATCACAGGCCTGCAGCCAGCTGATTGGGGGGCGGGCGCCATGAATGAACCTATCGGAGGCAGCGTGGCTCTGTTGGCCAATCGCAGCGCCGTTGGCAATCTTTTAAATATGTTCTCCTCTCTGCTGCTTCCAGTTGTCGGTTCAGCTCAAACCGATGGGACCCTCCTCCACCCCGAGCTCCTCCAGTCAGCGCCACCGCACCTTTTGTAACACGTGATTGTTAAACTCTGAATGCCAGTCTCTCCTGATTGAAATACACTTCCACTGACAATCACGAGCACACAAAAAACCATAGGGTATAAAAAAAACGTGCAAAGCCCGTAGACAGAAGCATCGCCGGCGTCTGCTGAGGACGAGCATGCAGCAGGCCACGCAGTCGGCCACGCAGTCGGCCACGCAGTCGGCCACGCAGTCGGCCACGCAGTCGGCCTTCACCGGCGCGCTGACCCGTTCCGTAAAGCTACATGATCGGGTCATGCTCCAGCGTGTCGGTGTGTGTGTGTGTGTGTGTGTGTGTGTGTGTGTGTGTGTGTTTCTACAGCCGGCCAAGAGCTGCAACACGGCAACAAAGATACTGGTTATCCTGCTGGACCCACGGCCCTGATCCCCTCCAGCCAGCCTATATCTGGGCCTGGCGTGCCTCCTTCAGTTACGACCCATGAGGCGAAAGAAGGAGAAACAGAGAGAGAGAGAGAGAGAGAGAGACAAGTGGAACAAAAGAGAAAAAGAAACAGGAGGTGAGAGTGTGACATCCACGCTCATTTCCCGCTGACGTGCTGCCAGGCTAAAGAAGAGAGAGGATGTAAAGCTCCTCCTCCCTCGAGGAAAGGCTCCAGAGACGAGACACGACGAGGGAAACCAACTGGAACTGTGCGTGTGCGCGTGTGTGTGTGTGTGTGTGTGTGTGTGTGTGTGTGTGTCACAAAGAGTGAGAATATTCACCATGAGAGGAGATATTTGTTCAGCCGGGGAATTTGCTGATGAGATTAGGCAACGGAGCTCTGGTTAGGGGGTTAGGGGGGGGGGGGGGGGAATGTAAACAAGAGGAGAGAAGGACTTAAAAAGATTCCCCCCCCTCCCTCCCTTCCAACCACCATCATCATCATTCTTCCTCCCTCTGTGAGACAAGCGGTGATCAGGGTTGAAAAAAAGAAATTCTGCAAACATTTGCGTGGAGATTTATGAATTTACTGAAACACGTGTGAGACAAGGGGACAGAAAATACGAGACACAGCTGGGCTGCGTGTTCATCTTCAAAGAGTTTCTTCTGTCCTGACCCACTGGATGTGTCACCTGCTACACAGCAGTGACGGTGAGCAATGCTCTCCCTCTTTCTGCGTACATGGCCGATGTTGGTAATGGACACTAATGGATGCCAGTATGCGCTCTCCCTCTCTCTTTGACAGCTGGCCAAGTTTTGGGGTACAAAGAGAGGGTTCATGCAGTGTGCCGGTGTCAGCTACATGAGGACGGCACATCCCCTTGTTAAAGCCCCACTATGTAACAATTGTACCTTAAAATAACAGCTTGAAAGAAATGGTGCCGTTACAAAGACTTTTAATATGTTGATGTCTCCTCCTCCACTCCCATCGGGGTCTGTGGGGAGAAAACTCCACTATGTCACATGTTGTAGCGCCCGGTCCTTGGACCTGCTTTCTGTCATGATGACCAGCGTCACATAGTCCAGTCCACCTCACAGGGGACTTTTTATTGTCTCCGCTACGCGACGTAGAGACAGAGAGACATGCTGCTGTGGAGACGACCAATAACAGACCTTTAGTTTAATAAAAGAACAAAGATGTCTTTAAGAAAGGGACCTGACATTACTGCTGCTGTCATCTGGAGGAGAGAGAAAGTTACAGGGGGCGGAGGAGATTATTATTTTAACTCAAACTCAAAAGAGCCGTATGCGTCACCAGAAGAGCCACATATGGCTCAGAGCCAGAGGTTCAGACACCTGATCTATCGTAACTGTAAACAGTGTGCAAAATGCAAAGTGTGTGTATGTGTGTAGAGTAAATGAAATATGTGAAGTGCAGATCAACATAATCATGATGTAGTTATTGCAGTTATTGCTCTAGTATCTGAGGTGAGCCTCATAGCCGTCGGCAGGAATGTTCTCCTGTATCTGAGAACGTACTCCAACATCCCCTTTCGATGAACATGTGACCTTTTTTATGGCAAAGACAACATCCTCTACAGGGAGACAGTACATGCTCTGTACATTAGCCATTATGCAATATCATCCATTATCACACTGGTGTCCCCTCCGTACCTCCATGAACCCACATGCAACCAGCTGAATATCTGGTGTCCCGAGAGCCTCGTCCCATGTCCCCGCTGTTTATTTTAGGGACCTCCTGATATACAGCCTGCCTGTCACAAAGGAGCAACAACATTCACAGAGGGACTGCATGGGCGGGGTGGGATGTGTGCTGTGGGGTGACGGGCCTTTCCACAGTGAATGTGGTTGGATGAGTTATGGGCACGGCATAGCTCTGTGGTCACAACATAACCCCGAGAGACTCCTCTGTGGCCTCGGGACGTGGCCCGTCGTTAGGTGTAGCAGGAGGGTACGTAAGGACGCACGGATGCTGAGACTTCTATTCGCCCCCCAGTTCCACGTCCATTACAAATTCCGTCCGGAGCAAAGTGAATGTTAAAATACTCCAAATTAACCCTGAGAGTGACAGAAGCTGCCTCAGCTGTCTGCCGTATCACTTTCCATCCAAATGGTATGGATGGGGGTCCGACAACTGTCACCCTGACCTTGCTTCTCTACGCCACTCTCCCAAGACTCACTCCACTCTCTCTGGGGCGGAGTGGGATGAGATTACCGACGGTCACAATCTCCCCCGACTCTCCAAAGAACCACAACCATCTGCCGATCACGGACATACACCCAAGAAGGTGTAGCTGCAAGCGCATGAAGACTAATGTTAGGATCTCAGAGGTCTTCAAGCCGGTTGATATTGAAGATCATCTGGATGAGTCTCGTCCACGTCACCATAAACAAGTTGATTCACTAGTCAGCCAGAAATGACTGACTGGTTTATTGGCTAATTTCACGTCTGTTTCGCAGAACTAAATGTCACAGAGATAAGTCACATACTAAGTCACATACTTAGTCACATACTTTCCTTGATTATCTCTACGTCTTCAGAAAGCAGAATATGGCTTCTCTCTCTCTCCACTCATCTTCTCCTTAGTTTTATACATATATTAGGTTGCAATAGTTTATTTTGATAACATCTGCAGAGGTCTTATGTTTTTAATGGATACATATACTTTATACTTACTTTACTTTACTCAGCACTTTACTTTACTCAACACTTTACTTTGTTTTTTCCCCTTATTATAGTATTTAGTATTTAGTAGTTTAGTATTTTAGTATTAGTATTTAGTATTTAGTATTTTTAGTATTAGTATTTTGTATTAGTATTTAATAGTAGTATTAGTATTTTGTATTTTAGTAGTAGTATTAGTATTTTGTATTTTAGTATTTAGTTTTTGTGTTTTTATTTTAATTTTATATTTTATTCTCATTAAGGCTCTAATGTACATTCACTGCTGTGATCCTGGAATGTCCCCACTGTGGGACTAATAAATGAATATCTTATCTTCTCTTATCTTATATAGAAAGATATTATAATAGAAAATATTAGGGAGAATATTGATATTGTTATTAATGTATTTTGAAGCATAGGGGTAATGTTTACTCTATGCAAATGTAAATCCGGGACGTGACTTACAATAACAAGGGACTTTTATTGTGAAGGTGACTTTAATACAGACAATGATAGACGGGACTTTTATTGTGAAAATACTTGAGCGGAAATGACGTTTTGACCCGGGGCGAGGTGATAAAAACTCTGGGGATTGGAGGTAGCTTTCTCTTCCACAGGTAACCCCGAGGGCGGAGGAGCCGGAAATCGATTTCCGCCATTAAACGTTGATAACTTAATTAATGCGCGTCCGGAAGCCTGTTTTCCACCATCTGCGAAGTGCCCTGTTTCAGAATACCTTACAATTCTTATCTTATCTTGGCAGTTCTTGTCTTCCACCTCTGTTTCTGGATCTTAGCCGCTCTGCTTCTTATTTCCAAAACAAGTCTACCGCCGGACTCTGTCCTGTCGTCGTGGCGATAAGAGCTAAACGTCGACACATCTTAGTTTAGGGTGTTAGGATGACAGATGGAAAACAGCAGGGGCTCATCAATGTCGTACGACCACCACGGATATATTTATCACATGTCAAAACAGTCCATCAAATAGTCGTGGAGACATGTGACCAAAAAACTAAAATGTCAGCCAAAGTCATTAGGATTCATCCACTGGGGACCGAGAGTGTTTGTACTAAATGTCACGGCCTCCACTGCCCATAAATACTTACGATGGGTTAAATACAAAGGCTCAATAATCATGTGTGGACTTGTATGTGATGATTAAAATAAATATTTAGTTTAGTTGTTGAGCTATAAGGAGACCAAAGGGGTGGACTGTCCGACCGACAGGCCACGGCTAGGTGCCGTTAGCGTGGCTAACGACAGATGTCACCGTGTGCAATCCTGGGGTGAATCTCTCCATTGGGTTTGGTTTTTCCACAAACTCTGGTGGTCGTTACAGTTTTTAAGCCAATTAATGAGACAGGACATGGGAAATACAATCACAGGAGCTCATAATCATGCTAAAGAGATATTAGCTGTCATGCTAGCATGAACAGTGTTGGGGAGTAACGGAATACATGTACCGGCGTTACGTATTTAGAATACAAATTATGAGTAACTGTATTCCGTTACAGTTACAATTTAAATAGATGGTATTTAGAATACAGTTACATTGTTAAAATCAATGGATTACATGACGGTACTTCTCTGTTTCACGAGTTTATTCACTCTCTAAATAAATTAAGGCAGGGGTGCTCAATACGACCGGTCGTTCGCAAAATGATATTTGATGGCATAGTTTAAAAAAAAAATAGTTTTGCCATCATCACATTCAGTTCGAGCTTATGTTTTGTTTTGATGGACAGTTGTTAGTGTGTCATTTGTCACAGCTGAGAACTTAAAAAAACTGAAAAGGGAAAATTTGTCAGTCCTTTCTAATTCTTTTTTTTTAACCAAGTAAAACATCTTTTGCGTTCACATACTCTTATAGTCTTTGTTCCTAACTATAATACAATAAAATTACACTTTCAGGGAGACTTCCCTAACACATTCAGCCAGTTGGAACAGAAGAACAGAATAAGCCTTTTTAGTAAGCAGGATTTGATGGCCGCATTCCTACACTTACAAAATGCAGATCAATGTGGAAGTAATCCAAGTATTCAGAATACAGTACTCAGAATAGTTAACGTATCGGAATACGTTACAGATTACATTTTTGGGCATGTATTCTGTATTCTGTAACTGAATACATTTTGAAAGGGGCTGATGGATATTTCTCACGCTTGCCTGTGAATACTGCATACGCAGAAAGTGGACGCTCCTTGTCGACACTGATTTTACTACTTCAAGCTCAAACTATATTAGCTGCAGACTGTGAGCCATCAATTAAAGCCAGAACGGTGTCTTCACATTAAACTGGTACATGATATCCGATCAAGGCTACTGGTTTCAACCAAGGCCGAGCGAGGGGCGACAGGAGGGGGGGGGGGGTCCTTGGGGGGGATGCCGGAGGGTGTGTGAAGCGCTGGCCTGCGTGCCGTCGACCAGCCGCCCGAGAGGGAGGCACATGGTGCCAACAGCTGCCACGGTGAAACGCTAACCCCTCTAAATGCTCCGTCCAGTAAACAACGTCGGACCGAACACATGCCAAGGGGGGAGCCCCCCGGGTGAGGAAGGGGTGAAGAGGGGGAACGGGGCGACCCAGCTGACGCCGTGGAGAAAGGAGAATTGACCCCTGTGAAACGGCTTATTAAAGTGTGGTGGTGGCCGTTGCGGGGGGGCCGGCGCAGAATAAGACGGCGAGAGAAACTCAAAACCCCGTTTGGCAGACGGAGCCCCGCGCACGCCGCCCGCCACAGACAGGAAGCCCCAGATGCACGCCATACTTCCATCGGCTGTATTTACCCAGACAGAACACGCCACATGCGTGAAATACTGACGACGGACGGTTTTATTTTTATTGCAGGACCCAAACACTTATCGTGCACACGTCTATTTTTAGCGTTGATGGGTGGAACACAATTTGAACTAAGTGTCCACGTTTCTCAAGTGAAATGCGATGCATTCAGATCCATATGCGACTCATTTTATGGAGATGAATGAAGTGCACTCTGCCTGTTGAGGTGTCCATGCCCTCAGGCCCCCTGCGGAGTGGCAGGAGCAGATGGCACGTCTGCGGTCCCTCGTAAAACAAGCCATTACAAAACATTACTTTCCACCTCTAAATGATCACGAATTTTCAAATGCGATAATTGCAATCCGGTCCTAATTGATGGTTCGATGTGATACAGGACCGCTGGATTGAAGGGGAATTATTAGATGACTGTCATTTCATTTGATGCCACGGCCAACCAGCTCCTGGCTCACCTGTGGATGGTCAGGAAGACGCTCTCTATTTCCTCCTCTGGACCGGCCGACCGCCACATCCCCCTCCCCCACCAGAGCAGACCAGGATCCACGCACAGCTCCCTCCCCATCACCTCTATGATAAAGTTGTCACGACTCAAAAGACAGGACCCAAAAGCACGACTCAAGGTTTAGGTAAATCAAAAGGTTTTATAGTAAACAGAAAATCACAGCTATGCTGGAAAAAACTTGAACAAAACAAAATCTCAACTACGTTGGAAAAGCAAACAAGGACAAAAGACTAGACTAACAAGACTGATTCGGACGAGACAAGAGACAAGACACAGACTTAAATACATGAGTACATGGGGAACAGGTGGACACCATCAGGGGTGGAGCAGACTATCACACTAACGAGGAAACACCGGGGCACGAAATAAACGCCGTTTCTCAGTTCAAAGTACACGACTACAGACTTGTGTTCTTGTGAAGTCTGGACTTTGGAGTCCAGACTCCGGAGGACGGGAGGACGGTCTTTCTGATGGGAATAGCAGCTGACTTGATGACGTCACCACATCAGCTGTTCTTGCTCCTGACTTTACTCTCATTATTCACTGTACATTATTTTCTACAGTCAAATCATCAAAACATCCTAAAATGACATTCCGTGACTCAACAAGTCGTATTTATAAAAAGTCATCTGTCAGTAGTTTATTTTCTCCTCCGCTATTGTTTCCGGTTGCTGGTGAAATACGTTCTGGGATACATGCTGGTCAGAGTACGCACAAGTCTCCTCTGATGCATCCTGGGTAAAGTGGGAGGATCAAGTCACATCCGGGTGTTTTGACCGTGCTTTGCGAGAAGCGAACTTTGAATGTGAACATGTACCCGGGCTGAGACTGATGAGGAGACACGAGTCCACGAGGACACAAGTAGAGGAAAGGACACAAGTAGAGGAAAGGACACAAGTAGAGGAAAGGACACAAGTAGAGGAAAGGACACAAGTAGAGAAAAGGACACAAGTAGAGAAAAGGACACAAGTAGAGGAAAGGACGCACAAGTAGAGTAAAGGACGCAAAAGTACGCTGATTGAGAAATGCCGAAAGTCTATGAAACAAGAGAGGCCAGTTACTTCAAAATAAAAGCGGATATGGAAAACCGGACTTAAACTTAAAACTGCCCCCTGGACCCTCCTCCATCGCCCTGCACTCTCTTCCCACCGCAGGCCCCTACTACCCCTACACTACCCTCATCACGCTCTCCACAGTCAAAGACTTGATCTGCATCTGCTCTGGGCCTGTGACACACACACCTCCACCTACATGTTCAGAGGAGATGTTCGACACTTCGCTGTCTGGCAGAGAGTCACATGAGATTATTGATTATGTGTAATCAAGAGGAAACAATAATATGTCTTTTAATTTGCACACTGTCTATATATATATATATATATATATATATATATATATATATATATATATATATATATATATATATATATAATTTTATTTTTACATTGCTGTATTTACATATATGTTGTATATATATATATATATATATATATATATATATATATATACACATATATATTTTATTTTATTTTATTTTGTATTTTATATTTCACTTGTATACTTTATGCAGTCACTTTCTTTCTTTCTTATATTTATATTTTATTGTGTTTAGTTTATAAATCTAACTATCGCATATTTTAATGGTGTTGTATGTTTCATTCTTTCCTCGTGAGATGTATTGTTTTTTTTAAACAATAACAAATATCTAATAAATTAATTTCAAAGACCCTGATGACTCGTGTTATAGTTGTCAGCCTAATTGAGCTGCTATAACTCTCACTCAATACAAGGTCTACTTTTTTGCTATTTCCTGGACCTTCCAACTGAATCTATCTGTCCAGAAAAAACAAGCACATTCGGAAATATTACTTATCTTTAAAAACTCTGTCAGACCTCTGACCTCTCTGTGGTTAAACAGCTCTGTCCATTCATTTGAATATTCCAAGTATCTGTTCAATAAACACTTAAAGACAGTTAAATCTTTTCACATTGCATTTGTTTTCTCTTCAGGAGATCAAAAAGGTTAATTTACACAAAACTGCACAACCAGCTCTCCAAACACGTCAACCTGTACATAAATACACTGTGAAAAATGGTCATACTTCTTCTCTCCGTACATCTAATTATAATGCATTTTATTTTTATCGCACTCTTCCTTCAAGAATCTCAGAGTGCCACACAGATAGTAAAAACAAATAAAACCGATTAAATCATAGTTAAAGCAACCCATAAAAAAAAGATTAAAAAAAAGAAGAATGTAAATAGCTGACAATAAATTAACTCAAAATATATATAATCATTACATCTAATATTCAGTTATTGAAGATTCTTTACTGGTTTTTATGACGTTTTTTGACAGTTTTTTATGTGTCTTTTGTTTTTAGAATTTTATATCATGTAGATTTCCACACATGCGGGACTAATAAAGGAATATCTCATCTTATCCTAACAATAACCCAGCAGCATGACACGGGGGGTGGGTTTCTCATGGCAGCAACTTGAACATGTGTTTATCTCGAGAGGATGCGAGAGATACTCTGATAGGAGATGTTCCACTATCATCCCTCTAATCTTTGCATCCTGTAGTTTAAAACAAGGCCCACACCTGCCCATACATTCTTTTCTATCACTCTATTAACCACAACCGTGTGTGTGTATGTGTGTGTGTGTGTGTACGTGTGCGATGGGACTCTACGCTATAAATACGTGTTATTCCCTTCTTCTGCAGCTCTATCTCAGTCATCACACACCTGCAGAACGTGTCAGTTGATTACGAGCCTACGTGTCCCAGCAGGGATGAACTCACTCCGGGGACATTGTTCCCCGCGCTATTAACAAACCACAGGCCTCAAGTTGATGTTCAGGGGCTTATCGGGAGTTTAGACAGTGGTTTACCAAACATTAACCACTCTCCTGGCTTTCCTATAAACAAAACCTTAATGACAGACCAGACCAGGTCTCTGAGGACCAGCTGCGGACCCAGAGGAAGAGACGCAGGCCGTGATGCAGACTTTGTGATGGACGACTGTATTGAAGTGACGGGGAAAAGATGAAGCTTGAAAGGAGAAGCGGAGGCGTGTGAGGGTGCGGTTGTTGTTTACTGTGGTGGGGGGGAGAAACAGAGTGTGTGTATACTCTGCACGCGTGTAAAACTAAAATATAGTTGTAAACAGATAATGACTTGTAATGGTTTGTTGTCAGCAATCGTGTAACGATCATCATAGGGGGTCATTGTTATATGTTTTATTGCATTAAATCATGTGCTAAAATGAAGTAACTGAAGCTAAAATTATGTGAAACCCTGAATTGTATAACATCTGTAGGATTGTGTACGTGTTTATCCGATTATGAGAGACGCTATACTACACTGTGACAAGTTGTCACATTATCAGCAGCTGCAGAGCTGAAGGTTACTCATTACACTCACCCGACACCAAGAGGACCAGCCAGGGGTTTTTAGGTGTTAACTTGAGGGTCTGTTCCAACCTGCCCCGAGTCTCAAGACGCAGTCTAGTGGGAGGGAAGGTTTCGGTTGACAAGTCTGAGCGAAAGTGGAAGAAAATAAGGTGTGCGAACAAGAAAAAAATCTGTGTATTGTGAGAGTTTGAACTCTGCACTATAATTTAAATATGTTCCTGTAATTTGTGATACATGCTCACAACTTATCAAGAGATTTATGCATTTTCTTTGAAACAAGGGGATGACTTTTTAAACTACCTCTCATGTAGAATTGATATTAGTTGCATGGAAAGTTAGACAATATATAACTATTAGCAAGATGGATCATTCAGTGTCACTTGCCTTGTTGGATACAGGCTTCAAGATTGATTAATTGTGACATAATTAGATAGTATAATGTTTTAGTATCAATCACGGATCCAAAACATCTGTATATGCAACTATGTGTGTATCATTTTAACATTTAGTCATACAATTTAGTTTTAGTTTTAGTTTTAATTCAATCGTGGATCAACTTTACAAGACATGACACATTTAGATGGAAACGGGGAGCAGGTAGTATTTTATTATTTAAATACACTGTAGACTCGATGGACGTGTCTTATATAGCCGCAGGACACGTAACATTAAAAAAAGAAGAAAAAAACTATTATGTGTGGCGTATGGCCTCCATTCATCGTGTATATCACACACAACGCGCCCCCTTGTGGGCGAATGTCCACACTGCAATCTCTCATGTTGCTGGGTCCTATCTTTCACTTTTGTCTCTTATCTTTGGTAATATAATCTATTGCATAATAGTGTACTATAATCTGTTGTTGCACATACATGATGCCATCTGTGTATGACATATGTGACTTTTATATTTTAAATACACTGTACATCTTTAACCTCTTCCACTCCACCCCCATTTTCGAGCAAACACGCCTAAAATGATCTAACGAAATTTAAATGGCTGTAGTTTCCGAACCCCTGTGACTAAATGTATCAATGAGGTCTTTCTAGAAAGATTACACTTGTCACTACGTGTTGTATACTTTATGCACAGTTACTGTTTCTTTCTTTCTTTCTTTCTTATATTTATATTTTATTCTTGTGTGTTTAGTTTATTGGTGCTACTGTGTCGACAAATTTCCCCTTGGGGATTAATAAAGTATATTTCTATTCTATTCTATTGCTGAAAGTGTCAAAAATCCTCCCGGTCATACAGAAACAGAGCAGTGGGCATTTGAAGTCAGTAAAAAAGTAAGATTGTTGTCCGCCTAAAATAAAAAAGGATATTTCAGTACAAATAACTGCCTGTGACTTTATCTGTACAGGAAAAGGACAGTATAGGTGTGTAACTGCACTAGTACACTGTAAATTAAATTAAATCTAAGTAAGATGAAATATCTCAAATTAAGGCAATCTATGCTTGTTTTTTGACTGACAAGATATTTCTTCTTACAAGGCCGTTTTAATGTTGGAGCATTTCACTTGTTTTAAGAAATCTTGGCAAGTCAAATTTTCCTATTCTGTTGGCAGATAATTTGGCTTATTTCAAGTAATATTCCCTCATTTTATTACTTTTTCCCCCTTGTTTTTTAGGCAGAATTTTTGCAGTGTAGTAAACACCTGCAAGAGGATAGGACAAGTATGACCATCCTTACATTGTTTTTTAGACATTAGTTATTTTTGCATCTATGTTTCATTTATTCACACTGGCGTAGGGTAGTGCCGATTAATAATGAATCATTCTTGGAGCCACAGTAATTGATTCAAATAAATACACAAAATACACAGAATGTACCTTTAACAAGCCGCGCCACGTAGTGACGCAATGGGTGTTTGGCCCGTGACGCTGCATGTACACGTAGCCCATTGGAGATGGTGGCGGTGTGTCAGACTCGCTGTCCTGCACACAAGTAAGAATTTGATTGTTTTTGTATACATTTTCGACCTCTGGTAAAGAGTAAACACGTGCCATCATTAACAATGCGTCCCTGCGCGGTTCAACCTGGTGCATGTTACTGTTACCCTTGTAGCTAGCTTAGGCTAGTTAGCACGCAAAGCTAACTAAGCACCGATGCTAAGGCTAGCCGACCAGGCAGTGAAGCTGTTTAAATTACACCAGCGACCTTTAACTGTTCGGCATGCGTCCTTGTCAGTGCTTAAAGTCTTCACCAGAAGAAGTTTGTTCTTTTTGGGGTAATCTTTAAGCGGCGGCGGACTTTATTTCGCAGTGTTTTGATGGATACGGCGTACAGGACGTGTAGCGCTGGGGCGATACACCGTTAGCCGTGGAGCTTTCTAGACCTTTCCCTGCAGGCTGCTCACTGTGTGTCATGTTACTTTACTGTCGTGTGACAACAAGAAGAGGTTAGCTAACCTCACCTGGTGGAGTTCAACACCTGTGGACCTCGATGGGACGTAGAGAGAGTATACCTCGGTAGCTGTGTCTCGTTTTATCGGTGACTGCTACCCGGTGAGTTCACGGGGCTGCAGCGGTTCTTGGTGAATGTTATAAATCCGGATGATGTGGATATAATATCCGGGTTTGTAGAGCTCACCCGGGTAATACTACTTTACCACTAACGCTCTATGTTATGCTATCTTTCTGTCAGTTGAAATGCTCAATGTCAGTTCATGCTAGCACCCCTGATCTTCTCACTGATTGTGTCTGAAAGATGTAATAATCTGTTTAGTCAGCGTTTTTTACCATCAATATTTTCTTGGTATTTATGATATCTTTATTATATTGTCTTACCAGCAACTGAGCTTATCAACAAAAGTGATAAAGCTGTGCAGAAGCACAAGTTAGCGTCGAGGCATATTTGACACTTTCTAGCCAGCAGCCAGTTCCGGTTCAGAAACATCATCTTTACTCTCCTGTTTACAAAAGAGCTCTCATCCCAATATACACATACTTTAAAAGAAAGTATGTATTTAATCAGTAAAAACGGTAACAAAATGACCCTAGCTTCTCTTGTTTCAGGGATATTATTTTAAAGAAAGTCCTATTTTCTCATTGATATTTTCTTCACATTTCAACAGAATAAAATAGGCTTTTGTGCTTGTTTATTGTGTTGGAGTGAGATAAGCTAAAGTAAAACCATTATACTCGTGAGTGCTTGATGTAATCAGAGTGTAGATGTATATATATGATTCTCTAAATTAAGTTTTCTCGTGAAATCATAGGTTAGGACACTTATAAGCTTGATAGCTTCAGCCTTGACCCTCTCGGTTAGCCGCTTTCTTCTTTTGTTGTAAAAATCTTGGTTTTTGTATATTACCGAAATAAACTAAACTAAAAAAATAAAAATAAAAAGAATTGCCGTTTATTAGAATCAGTCGGTTTCTCTCTCTCTCTCTCTCTATATATATATATATATATATATATATATATATATATATATATATATACTCTGTAGTCGTCTTCATAACAGCTTAGCGATGATGTAGAAATTGCCACGTTGTCCCGTCCGTCTCACTACGATCATCGACCATTACACAAATAGAGGTGTGGTCAAGTCCATCCGAAGCATGTGCAGCTAATTGTTCACCACTCCCTCTTCTCTTTTCTTTACCCAGCTTGGCCTGACTTCAGTCTCTTCAGCGACATCTAATAGAGCGACCTGGTCCTCGGACCCGTTAGCTCTGCAGCCATGCACCCCCCTCCTCGGGCTGGACCTCCAGGGGCCTCGGGCCCACCTCCCACCGGGCCCAACATGTTCCGCAGGCCCAGGCCTCACAAGCACGCGTCTGCAGGGGCGGCGGCAGCTCCTGCCGCGATGCCGCCTGCTGCTCAACCCATGACGGACCCGTTTGCTTTCGTGAGAGCTCCTCCCCCCGTGGCTGCGGGTGCACCTTTGGCTGCAGGTGGTCTCCCAACAATCCCCAACAGCAACGCCCCGCCGATGCACGCCCCGCCGAACGCCATGTACTCGTCGCAGGCCGGCTCGGGGCCGGCTCCACAACCACAGACACCGAGGGACGTTCCAGCTCCTCTCCCCGGTCCCCCGCCCTCCTCTCTACCAGGAGTGATGCTGTTCAACCCTCACAGTGCAGCACCCCCGGGCGTCTACCCAGGGCCTAGTCCTGTAGGATATGCATCCTCGCATAGTGAACAGGGCTATTTTAATTCTACAGAACAGACGCCATCCATGGCCGCGGAGCCGCCACCTGTGGCCCAGACGCCTTTTAACCAGGAAGCTCAAGGACGGCCTGCTCCTCAGCACATGTTGTTCCAGCCTGTTCCTCCCGCCGCCTCCTATTCTCAGTGGGCCCCCGATCACGGGAGTCGCCCTCCATCAGTTCAGAACTATTTCCAGCCTACGAGTGACCCCCCGCCACAGCCTTTCAATTTACCTCCACAGACCCAGATGTACACGTCCCACACCCCACCCACCCATCACAACAACCCCACCCCTCCAACGCAAAGTGCACATCCTCAGATTCAAGCTCCTCTTCCTCCCCAGAACCCTGTACATGCTCCCAGTGCTCAGTGGCCTGACCCAAATGCGCCCCAGCAGCGTAATTCCCACTTCCAAACTCAGAGCTACTTCAGTCAGGCCTCTGACCCCCGGGAATCGTGGTTCAATGTACCTCCACAGGACTCGGGCTACCACCAAATGGGGACCAGCTTGGCCCACCCTCAGCCCCGGCCTTACGCGGTTGAATCTCAACAAGCATCCAACACTGGGGCTGGTGCTGGTGCTGGTCCGGGTCCTGGTTTTGTGCCTGCCACAGTGCCATACTCCCAGGAGTCTGGCGCTATCTCAATGTTCTTCAAAGACAATGACGTGGAAAATGAAGAGTCGCTGGCTGGAGAGAGAAGCAAGGCCGTGAACGGGGTCCCCGAATCCTTCCAGTACCAGAGCAACCCTCCGGCCCACGGTGGCCCGGCGGACGTCCCTTTGGATTATCAAAGACCTCCTCCGCAAGATCACTCGTACCTACCGTATATGAATGACGGCGACCGCGCCCCACAGGCGAGTCCCCACGAGGCTCGCGATCCCCAATACGACCACGAGGAGAATCTGGAGTGCGTCCTGAACCAGGAAGTGTTGCCCAACGACATCCACGGCAACCCTGCTGCTCCTGCGCCTCAGGGAGTGGACCAGTTTGAAACCGGGCCCAACCTGGAGACTCCCGACACGATTCAGCGACCGATCAGATCGGCCAGCGTGTCCTCCAACTACAGCAACATGAGCTACGGGAGCGGCAGCGGCGCTCGGCGGCAGCAGGGTACCGTCGGTACCGTCGGTACCTTCATCCAGCAGGAGAGCCCGCGCCTCAGCGACGAGGCGGGCCCGTCTGCGGCCGCCGGAGGCTACTTCGAGCAGATCGACACGTCCCCGGCGTTGGATGTGGGCGTGCCGCGGAGCTCCCTGGAGCAGCTGTGGCCCGCCTCGCCCAGCCCCCCCAAGCCGACGGGCATCTTTCAGGCCAGCGCCAACAGCTCCTTTGAACCCGTGCGTTCTCACGGAGGAGTCGGGGTGCGGCCCGCCGAAGTGGATCGGGCCAAAATGGTGGCGGAAGGCGGTGCCGACGCTGCGCCCGGCAACCTGGAGCAGCCGCCGGATAACATGGAGAACATCTACGTCTCCGGACAGCCGCCGCCCTCCGGGGCCGCCGGCGGCCTTCCTCACCCGCCGCACCCGGCGGTCCTCTCTCTCTCCCGGCCGTCGTCCCGGGCGTTCGGCGGCAGTCGGCCCTGCGAGAGCCCGGCCACGACGCTGTGGGCGCAGCACGACCCGGCCAGCCTGGGCGCCAGCGTCCTCCTGGCGCCCGCCGCCCCGACGGTTCTCGCGCCTTTACGGGAGCCCAGCGCGCACGTCGTCCAGCCCCCGGAGGACGTCCCGCTGGACCTGCAGCCCGCCCAGAGGATCACTTCACAGCAACACTCGGAGAACCTGGAGAACCCGCCGCAGGTGAGTGAGGCGGAGCCGACCGACCCCGAAGGCAACCTGGGCTACGCTTCTCTCCTCGTGTCCGAGTCGCTCGACCAGCCCGTTCTGATCGCCCCGCCGGTGTCCAATTACAGCGTGATTCCCCCCGCCGCGCCCAGTCAAAGTAGCCTTCGGGAATCCACCCCCCCTGTAAGACTTTTCCCACAGGGATCGGGTGACGGTACCGCCCAACCCCCTCCAATGACCTCCAATCACAACTCACTGTTTGCTCCTGGACCTATAGGTTTAAATTCTTCTGCCTCAAACCAGGGCCCCCTCAATCTGACCCGAGACAACGCCGGAGCGTCGACCTCGGACGCCGCCGCCCCGCCTCAGCCGGTCCGCCCTCCTCCTCTCTCCAGGGGCCAGTCGTTGGTGGCGGACGGCCACGCCGCTCTCCAAGTGACTCCGCAGGCGTCGCTTGTGCCGGCTCCCGTCTCTAATCCTAATCAGCCGTCAAATTACGAGCTGCTTGATTTTTCTATGCACCAATCGCACGCCCAGAACCCAACACCGGGGCATCCCCCCTCTCTCCACGAGTCGCCACAGTCGAGTAACGGATTTTACCTACAGGTCACCAAAGATGCTCAGCAGGGGGCAAGGACACAAGGGGCTGCCCCTGTCCAGACGCTGGCCTCCTCGTTTACCCCACCGGTGCCGCCGGCGCCCCCCCAAGCGCCCGCGAACATCCAGCCGCCCCCGGCCGAGCCCCCTCAGGCCCCGGACCCTCAGGCGGCCCGGCCGGGACCGCAGTACGCTCCTCCTGTTCAAGGGAGTGAAGCGCCACCGTCCCTAGGCCAGTACCCACCTCCAGCTCAGGGGCCTGCCCCGGGGAGCGCCCCCCCACCCGCGGCTGCGTACCCCCCGTGGCCCCGAGGACCAGCACCTCCAGGAGCTCCTCAGCCAGCTCCTGCAGAACCACCAAGACCACCTTCCTCTGCGGGCAGCCAGCAAGGCTACGGGCCCCCGCCCGCAGGGCCCGGCCAGATGTATGGGGGCTATTATGGTAATTATGGAGAATACCCGGATGGCCGAGCACCGTATCCCCCTGGCCAATACCCACCTCCACCTGGGGATCCGAGAGCACAGCAATACTATCAAGTAAGTTTATGCTTTTTTTGGGGGTTTGCACTCTTGTAAAAATGTATGAAATGCTCTAACGTAACTTCAGCAATGGCATGTACGGATTTAACCAAACGCACCCGTATTGTGCTTGTCTAGCAGGAGGGTCCGTACAGGGCCAGAGCAGAGCCGTGGTACGGCAGGTATGAAGGGCAGGTCCCACCTCGAGACCCAAACCTCCAGTACAGGGAGCCTCAGCCGGAGCGACCCAGCTCCAGAACCAGTCAGTACTCTGACCGGCCCTCCTCCAGGTCCGTGGAACCACTGCCATCCTGCATATATGACGGAGCACGCTATGTCACGCCAGCACCGTTTTATTTAGTCAATTTGTGTTTGACGTTTTTAAGCGTCTTCTTAATTTAGACATGAAATAGTCGTGAAATAGTCTTGAAATAGTCTTGAAATAGTCTTGAAATAGTCTTGAAATAGTCATGGAAAAGTCACGCTATGTCACGCCAGCACCGTTTTATTTAGTCAATTTGTTTTTGACGTTTTTAAGCGTCTTCTTAATTTAGACGCCATTTAGAACAAGGTAAAGAATCCCTCGTGGTGAGTTTACAGGGTCCGTACCGTCATGGAATTTTAAAATGACAATTTCCAGGCCTGGAAAAGTCATGGAAAAAACTTAAATCGTAAAAGTTTTGGAAAAGTCATGGAAATGTGTTATTATCACATGTTCATTTACGCCGACTTTGAAATAATTAATGTTTTTTAAAGAGAGACGCTCAAAAAATAAGCCGGCGTACGCTCTCTAAATTGTTCATGTTTATACCGAGATTTCAGTTTGGTCATGGAAATTTGGTTTAAAGTCATGGAAATCCATCGGTCAAAATGTGCAAGAACCCTGTAGTTAGTCAATTTGTTTTTGCCGTTTTTAAGCGTCTTCTTAATTAAGAACATATAGAACAAGGTAAAGAATCCCTCGTGAGTTTAGCTTTATTCTCTGTACATGCGTATCAAATCCACTCTAGAGTAGGTTCAGATGCTCCTTGGACTCGACCTGTAAAGCTCACCTTTGCTCTCTTTCTCCCGTAGGCAAGGCTACCCTGAGGATTACCAGAGAGCCAACCAAAGTGCCTACAATGAATACTATGCAGATTACGCCAAGCAATGTGAATTTGGAGGTATGAGTTGAAAGCGGTGATTACTTACTAGTATACAAGTCAAATAATTAGCTCACAATACACATTCATCTTTTGACGTCTTCATATACCTATTGTTTTGATCACATCTCCTCTGTATTCTCCCGTGTGAAGGATACAACTATGCCCAGTACGACCCGCGGTACCGAGCGTACTACGATCCCGCCTACTGGGCTAATTATGATGAAAGCTACAGAGGCAGAGAAAATTACTATAATCAGCAGGCGTATCCCGCCAGGTATGCAGAGAAACCACTCATGTGCGTTTCAATTGTTGACGATGCATTATTAATGTGTTCCGGGGTATCGCCTCTGTTGACTGGTGGATAATGGATTTGAGAAATGGAAGTTAAAGGTTATCCAAGTGCGATGGAAAAACAAACGGCGTACCCTCCACTCGCAGGAAAGAGGGCTATGAGGATCAGTGGCGCTACTATCCCGGCTACGATGCCAGTTTCGACGACGACTACCGGCGCCGCGCCGAGCCGTACGCCGACGACTTTGACCGGCGCAGCGTCCACAGCGAGCAGTCGGCGCACAGCGTGCACAGCGCCCACAGCCACCACAGCCGGCGCAGCAGCTTCAGCTCCCGCTCGCAGCAGGCGAGTGCAGAGCTCCTTCGTAGGCATTGGGGTGTTTCTGCCTCTCTTAACCGGTTGCTGCTATTGGGACCTGCAGAAGGTTCCCAGCAGCATCCAAACGAGTATCTTCAGCGTTCAGATACACCACCGTTCAAAAGTTTGGGGTCACTTAGAAATGTCCTTATTTTTCAAAGAAAAGCATGTTTTTTTTTAATGAAGATGTAATTAAATTATTAAGAAATGCACTCTATACATTATTAATGTGGTAAATGACTATTCTATTAATCCCACAGTGGGGACATTCCAGGATCACAGCAGTGAATGTACATCAGAGCCTTAATAAGAATAAAATATAAAATTAAAATAAAAACTAAATACTAAAAATACAAAATACTAATACTACTACTAAAATACTAATACTAATACTACTACTAAAATACAAAATACTACTACTAAAATACTAATACAAAATACTAAGTTACTAAATACTAAAATACAATACTTAATACTTAAATACTAATACTAAAATACTAAATACTATAAGGGGGAATAAACAAAGTAAAGTGAGTAAAGTGAAGTGCTGAGTAAAGTAAAACAATATACAATAATATCTACACGGTTGTATAGAGGCCCATCTCCAGTGTTCTAACGGCACATTGTGTTATCGCCTTAGAAGACTAGCGGAGGGGTAGAATTTTAGAAAACCCTTTTGTTATGTTAGCACAGCTGAAAACAGTTATGCTGGTCAGAGAAGCTTTTCATCTGGCCTTCCTTTTGAGCTTGAAGTCTGAAGGACACAATTCATATTTAAAATAAAAATAATTTCTAACCTTGTCAATGTATTTACTGTATTTTCTATTCATTTTGCAATTCATTGGGTAAATAAATGAGTTTTCATGGGAAACACGAAATTCTCGTTGGGTGACCCCAAACTTTTGAACGGTGGTGTAGTGTAACTCGGCCGCTCTTTCTGAAGTCGTATTGTGTGATGTCAATGTCTAACTGCTTTCTTGAAATGTGTTTTCACGCTTATAAAACTGTGTTTTCTTGGTAATGTGTGCAGCTGACGGTATTTACGTGCTTATTTTATGTTTTTTTTTTAATTTGTTTTATAATTAACTTCATTGGTCTTCACACCCTGCAGAGCCAGGTGTACAGAAGCCAGCCCGACTTGGTGTCGGCGGTCTACGACGCCACGTCGTCCACCCTGGCGGTGGACTACTCGTATGGTCAGTACCCGAGCCAGGCCGACGCCACCCAGGACTACAGCCAGTACCACTACCCCTCCGAGTACACGGCCGACAGCACCTGGATCGCCCCCGAGGAACGTAAGTGTAGCTCAAAAATGATTCTTAAAGCCAACACAATGTGTTTGAGTACAGATAAAACCCACTGGATTTGGGACGTTTTTCTGGTTCCTCCATCTGTCTGACGGATGTGTTCCCTCTAGCTCCTCCCCGTCCTGCCACCCCAGAGAAGTTCAGCATGCCCCACCGCTGTGCCCGCTTTGGACCTGGTGGCCATCTGGTCCAAGTTCTGCCCAACCTCCCCTCCGCTGGACAGCCGGCGCTCGTTGATATCCACAACATGGAGGTACGCATGTCAACCGTTGTATTTCAGCTCCTCATTGCACTAACTTTTGTATCATGAAGAGCAGGATGGGATTCAGGGTTTGTACGGTCATGGAAAACCTGGAAAAGTCATGGAATTCTAAAATGGTCATTTCCAGGCCTGGAAAAATCAAGTAAAAAAACTTAAATCCTAAAAGTTTTGGAAAAGTCATAGTGTTATATTCACATGTTCATTCACGCCGAGTTTAAAATAATGAATATGTTTTAGAAAGAAAGACTCAAAATATAAGCCGGCGTACGCTCTTATACTGGCGGTGCACTTTTCTTTTTTTTCCGCGTGAAGTGAACGCACCTTAACTGGAAAGTTCGATGGCCATAGCTCGGGAAGCAAATGTTTTTCTTTAAATAAAATATTTAATTTAATATATATATATATTTTTCATGTATAAACCGAGATTTCAGTTTGGTCGTGGACATTTGGTTTAAAGTCATGGAAATCCTCTGGTCAACATGTGTACGAACCCTGGAGATTTAATCGGAGGATGTTAATGTTACACTATTTCGGGCTTTTCCTACTTCATTTATACTAAAAAAACTTTTTCTTTTTAAAGGAGCATAGTAATTTGAACCCTGTAACATGCAAATAGAATGAGGCTGCTTCTTCAGGATCTTGAGAATATGTTCTGTATGTTGCTCAAACTGTCAGAATGTGGTAGCTTTCCTTTTTCTGTTAGAACATGCATATAACACTAAAGCTGTATGAAGTCATTTATTTGATCCACACCTTTATTTGCAGACCATTCTGCAAGACACCCCGGATCAGGCAGAACTACGGGCTTTCCCTGGACCTCTTGTAAAGTAAGTGTTGAGCTCTTTTTGTATAGATATCTTTCTGTCACCTCGTGAAGGACAATGCAGGGTTCGTACGCTCATGGAAAACCTGGAAAAGTCATGGAATTTTAAAATGGTCATTTCCAGGCCTGTAAAAGTCATGTAAAAAACTCAAATTCTAAAAGTTTTGGAAAAGTCATGGAAATGTGTTAAAATCACATGTTCATTTATGCCGAGTTTGAAATAATTAATGTTTTTTAAAGAAAGACGCTCAAAAACGCACAACATTTTCTAAATTGTTCATGTTTATACCGAGATTTCAGTTTGGTTGTGGTGATTTTAAGTCATGGAAAAGTCATGGAAATCTATTGGTTAATTGATGTTTTTTTTTTTTTTAAGACGCTCAAAATATAAGCCGGCCTACGCTCTCAATACGCACAATGTTCTAAATTTTTTACGTTTAAACCGAGATTTCAGTTTGGCCTTGGACATTTGGTTTAAAGTCATGAAATAGTCATGAAATAGTCATGAAATAGTCATGGTATAGTCATGGAATAGTCATGAAATAGTCATGAAATAGTCATGAAATAGTCATGAAATAGTCATGAAATAGTCATGGAAAAGTCATGGAATAGTCATGGAATAGTCATGGAATAGTCATGAAATAGTCATGGAATAGTCATGAAATAGTCATGAAATAGTCATGGAAAAGTCATGAAATAGTCATGGAATAGTCATGGAATAGTCATGGAATAGTCATGGAATAGTCATGAAATAGTCATGAAAAAGTCATGGAATAGTCATGGAATAGTCATGAAATAGTCATGAAATAGTCATGGAAAAGTCATGGAATAGTCATGAAATAGTCATGGAATAGTCATGGAAATCCATTGGTCAACATGTGTAACGGGTCCATGTCTCTCGTGTGTTCCCCAGGGAGGAGACCCACAAGGTGGACGTGATCAAGTTCTCCCAGAACAAAGCTCTGGAGTGTTCCCGTGACAACGACCTCCTGGACAGGGACTCGGGCCGCCTGCTCTGGGAGTTCATCGTGCTGCTCTGCCGGCAGAACGGGGTGAGGCCGGCGCCGCGCCGCGTAGGAGCGACTGAGCGAGTCCCGTGAGCCTCTTCCTGAAACTGAACCCCCCCCCCCCTCTGGCTCCTGTAGACGGTGGTCGGCACCGACATCGCGGACCTGCTGCTGAAGGAGCACCGCTCCGTGTGGCTGCCGGGGAAAAGCCCCAACGAGGCCAACCTGATCGACTTCAACAACGAGCCGCTGGCGCGCGCCGAGGAGGAGCCGGGCGCCGGGCCGCTGTCCCTCCTCTCCGACACCTTCATGACGGTCCCGGAGAACCTGGGCAAGGAGACGGAGCGCTTCAGGGAGCTGCTGCTGTTCGGCCGCAAGAAGGTGGAGAGACTCTCTCTCCCGCTCTCTCTCTGTCTCTCTCTGTCTCTCGCTCTGGTTCTCTCGCTCTGGTTCTCTGTCTCTCTCTCTCTGTCTCTCTCTCTCGCTCTCTCTCTGGCTCTCGCTCTCTCTCTGGCTCTCTGGCGCTCTCTCTCTGGCGCTCTCTCTCTCTCTCTCTGGCTCTATGTCTCTCTCTCTCTCTTCCCCCCTCTCTCTTTATTTCTTCTCTCTCTGTCGCTCTCTCTCTCTCTCTGGCGCTCTCTCTCTCTCTGGCTCTGGCTCTCTGTCTCTCTCTCTCTCTCTCTCTTCCCCCCTCTCTCTTTATTTCTTCTCTCTGTCTCTGTCTCTCGCTCTCTCTCTCTCTCTCTCTCTCTCTCTCTCTCGCTCTCTCTCTCTCTCTCTCTCTCTGGCTCTCTGTCTCTCTCTCTCTCTCTCTCTCTCTCTCTGGCTCTCTCTGGCGCTCTCTGTCTCTCTCTCTCTCTCTCTGGCTCTCTCTCTCTCTCGCTCTCTGTCTCTCTCTCTCTCTCTCTCTCTCTCTCTCGTCACCTAACCAGCGCCGTGTGAGATCTGACGCGGGTTCCGCTCTGTCCGTGAACTAGGATGCTCTGGAAGCCGCTATGAAGGGGGGGCTGTGGGGCCACGCCCTGCTGCTGGCCAGCAAGATGGACAACAGGACGCACGCCCGCGTCATGACGAGGTAGAGCGCCGGAGTCGGTCGTGACTCCTACACTTCTCTGCACCGACATCCTGAGATCTCTGCAGCAGATTTAAAGCCGTTCCGTGTGTTTTGTTGTTCAGGTTCGCCAACAGTCTGCCGATCAATGACCCTCTCCAGACGGTGTACCAGCTGATGTCGGGGAGGATGCCCGCCTCAGCCACTGTAAGCATTTCTTCTTCCCTTCTTTCTTTGACACTTGATACCCCCCCGCCCCCCCCCCCCCAATTATTCCGAAGAAGTTTCCCGACCTGTTGTTCCTGTCGTACTCGTACAGTGCTGCGGAGAGGAGAAGTGGGGCGACTGGCGCCCTCACCTGGCCATGGTGCTGTCCAACCTCACGCACACCCTGGACCTGGACACTCGCACCATCACCACGATGGGGGACACTCTCGGTAGGTTTCCTCTCGCTGCACTGAGCTCGTACGGCCTTCATTCCTCACAACAACCATCACGTTGGCTCACCATCTCTCTGTGCCTGTGTGCGGCGGCAGTCTCCAAGGGGCTCGTTGACGCTGCGCACTTCTGCTACCTGATGGCCCAAGTCGGTCTGGGGGTTTTCACCAAGAAGAGCACCAAGATGGTTCTGATCGGCGCCAACCACAGGTTAGAAACACACACACACACACACACACGTCTGTAAAGGAACCCGTTTGGATCACAATACACTTTCAGGGTTCGTACGCTCATGGAAAACCTGGAAAAGTCATGGAATTTTGAAATAGTCATTTCCAGGCCTTGAAAAATCATGAAAAAAACTTAAATCAGAAAAGTTTTCAAAAAGTCATGAACATTTGTTATATTCGCATGTTCATTTACGCCAAATTTAAAATAATTCATGTTTTTGAAAGGAAGACACTCAAAATCTAAGCCGGCATACCCTCATACAATCGGTGCAATTATTATTTTTTCCCGTTGCAAGTGAACGCACCTTAACTGTAAACTTTGGGAAGGAAGCCGTCTGAATAATGTTATTTGTTTCATTTAAGGTTTATTGCATGCTTTGTAATTCTCATTCTTTGAATACTACATTTTCAATAATGTTCATGCAGGGTTCTTACGGTCATGGAAAACCTGGAAAAGTCATGGAATTTTAAAATGGTCATTTCCAGACCTGGAAAAGTCATGGAAAAAAACTAAAATCATAAAAGTTTTGGAAAAGTCATGGAAATTTGTTATCACGTGTTCATTTACGCAGTTTTTTTAAGAAAGCCGCTTAAAATGTAAGCCGGCGTACGCTTTCAATACGCAAGATTTACTAAATTGTTTGTGTTTGGTCATGGAAATTTGGTATAAAGTCATGGAAATCCATTGGTCAAAATGTGTAAGAACCCTGTCATGTATACACACCGATAATTCAGTTTGGTCATGGAAATTTGGTTAAAAGTCCTGGGAATCCATGGGTCAAAATGTGTAAGAACCCTGCAGTTGTCACACGTGATGCCACACCCATAACCTTGTGATGTTTTTTCGCCTCAGTTTGCCCTTCTACCAATGTGCGACCAATGAGGCCATCCAGAGGACGGAGGCCTACGAGTACGCTCAGTCTCTGGGCTCCCAGTCGTGCTCACTGCCCAATTTCCAGGTAGATGTTTTGCTACTTACTGATAAAATTATATTATTATATATTTCACTTTGCATGCTATACTTTATGCACAGTCACTTTCTTTCTTATATCTATATTTTATTGTGTTTAGTTTATCGGTGCTACTATTTCAACAAATTTCCCCTTGGGGATTAATAGAGTATATTTCTATTCTACAATGCATCTCTTTATTGAAGTGTCACAACAAGGGATTGATTGTATATCTGGATTACAACACAGATTAGCACTTCAGTGGCTCTTAAATATCTCTTATTGTGGTACTTTTGTAGTTTGACTATGTTGAGGAAATGTTACTTTCTGTATTCTTGTTGTTGTTAGTTTGTACTCCAGGTTGAAATGCTCTTATTGTAAGTCTCTTTGGATAAAAGCGTCTGCTAAATGACATGTGATGTAATTGTACTCAATTAACTCGAGACGTGTTTACTTTTCCCTTCCAGTACATGGCCTGAAACAGGATTTAAAGATGCTCCTCCTGAGGAATAACACCTGAATCCCTTTGTTGTCTCCAGGTGTTCAAGTTGATCTATGCATGCCGCCTGGCTGAAGCCGGCCTGAGCGCTCAGGCCTTCCACTACTGTGAAGTCATCTCTAGGAACGTCCTCACGCAGCCTTCCTATTACTCGCCGGTTTTCCTCCGACAAATCATCCAGGTACGCGCTCTCTCTGTGCCGCCTCCGCTCGGACACACACCCGTATCGGCATTCCGAGAAGTTTTAATCTGAACGCTGCATTTCGACAGATGTCGGAGAAGCTGCGATTCTTTGATCCGCAACTGAAGGAGAAGCCGGAGCAGGAGCTGTTCAACGAGCCCGAGTGGCTGCTGCACCTCCGGCAGCTGGACGGGCAGATCCGGGTGAGGGGGAGGAGGAAACGCAAGGATTTTCAAAATAAAGCTTTTTGTTTTAGTAGTCTTTTTTTTTTGCGTGTGCAGACTTTATTTGAAGCATACTTGAACAACAAGATTCCATCTTTTTCATAAAGGGATGCATTTCAAAATTCAGATTTTATTTGATGTTCCGATGTAACAAATGTTTGATGCTCGTCTTTTATTACATTTTCTTTTAGACTGGAGTGATTACATACAATGAAGACAGAGCAACGCCTTCCCAGTTTGAGTGCAGCAGCCCCAGCTCTGACCTGGACCAGCTGAGTCCGTCCGAACCGTACAGCCTACCTGTGGAGGTGGATGCCCCCCCCCCTGACAACCCACTCATGAGCTCATTGATGCCCGGGCCCCCCCCGCAGGGAGTTCAGCTGATGCCTCCAGGTGTGTGTGTGTGTGTGTGTCTTGTGATCTTAACCTCACTTTCCTATGAAGAAGCTTCAGAATGCATCAGATATCATATCTTCAGGGTTCGTACGGTCATGGAAAACCTGGAAAAGTCATGGAATTTTAAAATGGTTATTTCCAGGCCTGGAAAAGTCATGGAAAAAACTTAAATCATAAAAGTTTTGGAAAAGTCATGGAAATGTGTTATATTCACTTGTTCATTTACGCCGAGTTTGAGATAATGAATGTTTTAGAAAGAAAGACTCAAAATATAAGACGGCATACGCTCTCATACTGGCGGCGCAATTGTCTTTTTTTTCCCGCGTTGCAAGCGAACGCACCTTAACTGAAAAGTTCGTCGGCCATAGCTCGGGAAGCAAATGTTTATTCTTTAAATAAAATAGTGTCTCTTATTAATTTGTTTCATTACATGTATGCTGTATGCTTTGGAATTCACATTGTTTAAATACTAAATGTTCTCACTTTTTCATGTTTAAACCGAGATTTTAGTTTAGTCGTGGACATTCGGTTTAAAGTCATGGAAAAGTCATGGAAATCCACTGGTCAACATGTGTAAGAACCCTGTATCTTCTACTTTCTCTCAGCTCCCACCTCTATCCTCCAAGACGGGATGGCACTTCCTCAGACTTTACATTCCGGCGAAGTCCCCCATTTCTACCCAGTACCCCCCAGTGGACCACCGGGCCAGATGGCCGTCTCCGGCTACCCTCCACAGAATCCTGGCTTTGCCCCTCCCCCCTTCCAGCCACAGCCGGAGCAGACGGAGATGTACCCGGGAGCCCATCATCATCAGCAGCAGCAGCAGCAGCAGCCGTGTCCCCCGCCTCTCCAAGTGGGCCAAACGTCGCCACACATGCACCCCCCTCAGGTGCCGCATTCACCAATACAGATGACCCCCCCGCCGCCCCAGATGCCCCATCACATGTCCCAGCACATGCCCCATCAAATACCCCAGAACATGCCCCCTTCCCCCGGGCACATGCCCCCCGCGGAGCAGATGTCCCACGCCCCGCCGGAGATGCGTCCCGCTCAGCCGATATCGTCCTCCCCACCCAGGAGCTCCTTCACGCCACAGACGGACTTCTACGACCACATGGCCCACATGGTGAGAGTCCGGATGAATGAGTATCCAACAACATGAGGAGTAGCCTCCTGCCTCCTTTGTGTTGCGTAGATTTGATAGAAAATGGTAACCACGTTGTCTTCTGTGGCGCTGCAGGGTCCTGGGAGGAGATCACGGACTACTTCACAATCTTCAATGCATATGGTGCGTTCGTGTGTCACGTAGAAAGTGGGGAAAAATAATCTCATGTTGAATCTGCAGGATTTTGCACCTTTTTTTTTAATTTAATTTTAACTGATTTGGAGCACCTTTTTTTTTCTATTATTATATAGCTTTTTTTTTTAAGAAAATAAATTGAATCTCTATAGCGTGATTTCTAAATATTTAATTTATCATGTAGCATTGTCACACTCAGAATAGCATAGAAATGGAAGAGAAATATACTTTATTAATCCCCAAGGGGCAATTAGTTGACAACAGAAGCAGCACCGATAAAACTAAACACAATAAAATATAAGTAAAAGAAAGAAAGTAAAGTGTGCAAAGTGAAATATAAAATACAAAATAACATAAAATATATATATGTATATATACACAACATATATGTAAATGTAAATAAAGCACTGTAAAATTAAATTAAATATATATATCTAGATAGTGTGCAAGATAGAATGTATATTAACATAAACTGAAAAGGCCCCTTATAAACAAGCTCTTTCTCTATGATGCTCCAAAGCAAGGTGTGTGTGTGTGTGTGTGTGTGTGTGTGTATATATATATATATATGTGTGTGTGTGTGTGTGTGTGTGTGTGTGTGTGTGTGTTCTGACCAGTATGTTCTGCTCTCCAGGCTCCAGGACGCCGCTCTCGCACCACCTCTGAGTCGTCCACTCACTCTGGGGGACGAGAGCGGAGCAACTCCATCGTCATGCAGGCCTCTCCGCCTCCGCCTTCGATCCCCGAGCAGCCGCGCGTAGAAGAGGCCAAGAAGGCCAAGACGGCCTCCCCGAAAAAGGTCCGCATTCAGACGTGACCGCTCGGATCGGAGTCGCTCCTCCAGCGTCCATAAGTGATCACCAGTGCTGTTTTCTTTCTTTCTCACAGGGAAGTGGAGGAGGAGGAGGAGGAGGAGGAGGTGGTGGTGGTTGGCTGAACTGGCTCAAAAGGAAGGGGAAGAACGAGGCTCACTTGCCAGATGACAAAAACAAATCTGTAAGTTATACCTGTTACAAGTCTTATTCTAGCAGGGTTCGTACGGTCATGGAAAACCTGGAAAAGTCATGGAATTTTAAAATGGTCATTTCCAGGCCTGGAAAAGTCATGGAAAAAACTTAAATCCCAAAAGGTTTGAAAAAGTCATGGACATGTGTTATATTTGCATATTCGTTTACGTCGAGTTTAAAATAATTCATATCTTTTTGAAAGGAAGACTCTCAGAAAATAAGCCGGCGTACGCTAAGTCCAAACGGGTGGTTTTGCACATAAAGGATAATAGTTTGATTAAAAGAATAAACATTTATATAAGTGTTTCTAAGAATAAACATGTATAAAAAAATATTCTTTTAATCAAACTATTGTCTCTCATTCACTTGTTTCATTTAAGGTGTATTGTATGCTTTGTAATTCTCCTCGTTTGAATAAAAATTTCATGTATACACCGAGATTCTAGTTTAGTCATGGAAATTTGGTTTAAAGGTGTGTGTGTGTGTGTGTGTGTGTGTGTTCTCCTAATGGCCCCATGTTCTCTGTCTCAGATCGTGTGGGACGAACAGAAGCAGAAATGGGTCGACTCCAACGAGCCCGAGGAGGAGGTCTCTGATGACAGATTCACATCTTTAAGGAGGCGTGCGTTGTTGAAGTCTTTATCCATCAACCACCTCTCTTTCTTTTTAGAGCAACAAGCCCCTCCTACCGCCTCCTCCCGGCTTCCCCAAGATGCCTCAGATGCCCGGCCCCGGAGGGCCCGGCGGACCCCCCGGCGGCGGCCCTCCGGTCAACATGTTCTCCAGGAGAGCAGGTGAGAGGAGAGTTCGGACCTCGCATCAAAACGGTGTTACGAGTTGTTAAAAACAACTTTCCGTCTTCCTCCTCAGGCACGAGGAGCCGCTACGTGGACGTCCTGAACCCCAGCAGGATGGCCAAGCCGGCCGGGTCGGCGCCCGCTCCGGCAGACATCTTCGCTCCTCTGGCGCCGATGTCCATGCCCGCCAACCTCTTCGTGCCTAGTTCAGGTGTCGAAATGAATCGCATTTAAATGATCGGAAAACAACCACTTTTCATTTCATTTATTTGTGCAGGGACCGTACACATTAATCAACCCAGGGGGTAAATGTGTTAGCGTTAGCTAAGGCTAAATTTCAGTAAGAGGTTAACACAGTAACGTAATAAAAAAGCAGTAAACATACAGGTTACGATAAAATACTGGCCTCTTCATAAAATCATTAAAACATCAAATAAAATAAAAAACAGACATAAAAACAATAATGAAATTAAATGAAAAAAATTTAATTAAATGATCGAGAAACAACCGCTCTTATTTCGTGATGGGTGGAGATGTTTTAGTTTTTTTGGAAGCCAATCTACAACCAATGATTGAGGTAACACTGAATCTTTCCGTCTCTTGTTCAGCTCCTGACGACCAACAGCCTCTCGAGGCCAGCGAAGGAGGAACTCAGGAGCAAAACACCGTCGCTGCTGCACAGGTATCTTTCTCTTCAGTTCATTAAATTCTCATACTTCCCACCTAGTGAGGGTTGGACATTTACATATTTTTTAGAGGGCAATTTCCCCCCCCACTGATGGAAATCCAGGGGCATTTAAAAAGAAATTGGGGGCACTTTCTAAAACTTCTGAAATAACATTTAACCGTTATTTAAAAATAATAAATATACTTATTTCGGCTTTCAGTATATGAGCAATTGTGAAGAGCAAAAATTTGAATAATAAGACTATTAGGCAGTAGTCTACAGATTCAAAGTGTTTTATTTTTAATTTTTTTTAACAAAGAAATAAACAGAAAACGGAAATTAATTTTTATTGTATTTCTTTGTTATTTATTATTTCATTTTTTAACTATAAACAATTATAACTTATTTCTTAGTTTTTTTTATAATTCAAAATTAAATGTATAGATTTATTTTCATCTACCTTCCTAGTACAGGCAGTCCAGATAGGGGACAAAGAACAAAAAGAAAACGCTATTAAATTATCTAAATTATGGGGGCTTTTTCTGCCCCTCCTCGTGATATCGGGGGCAAAATTATATTTCTTAGGGGCAGTTTTTCCCTTTGCCGTCGTGTATTTCTGACGCTGAATACAGTATATGTTGTAAATGAGTTGGTCATATGGACATATGCTGCCAGGTACAGGGTTCGTACGGTCATGGAAAACCTGGGAAAGTCATGGAATTTTTAAATGGTTATTTCCAGGCTTGGAAAAGTCATGGAAAAAACTTAAATCATAAAAGTTTGGGAAAAGTCATGGAAATGTGTTAAAATTGCATGTTCATTCACACCAAGTTTTAAATATTTAATATTTTTTTTAAAGAAAGACGCTCAAAATATAAGCCGGCGATATCTCAAACATTTTCTACAGTTTTCAAGCTCATACTGAGATTTTAGTTTGGTCATGGAAATTTGGTGAAAAGTCAAAATGTGTAAGAACCCTGCAGGTGTCTTCTGTTATCTTTGGATGAAGCTGATTCGTTCTGTCTCCAGTCGTTCTGTCATGAGTATTTCCCAAAGTGCTTAACTTTCCATACGCTGGTTGCCTTCTTCAAATATACAAAACCACACAAGAGTCTTCAGAACACGTCAGGATGGCACATGTGTTCATTTAGCCTTTAAACACGTAAAGCTGAAGCTGCTCTTCCACGGTCCCTTCTGATGCATTTTTAATTGCTCCGATAGATGTTCAGCCCGACGTTGTTGCCCCCCGCCCCGGAAGGTCCTCCTGTGCCCGACGGCTCGCAGTCCGGGGAGGTAAGCCAGGTTCCTCCTGCAGCCGCCGTAGTCCCATCACGCCGACACGCTAACAGCCCGCGTGTGTGCGGTGACAGAACGTGGAAACGCGTGCATTTCGACTTCAAACCCTTCCCCATAAACACGCTAAAAGTGCATTCTTGACGCAATGTTAAATCTGCGTTCCATCCGTTTTAATCTAATTCTCTCCATGTCTGTGTATCCAAGAATCATCATTTACCGCCACTAATGTTATTCGTTCTCACTCTGAACTGTCGGGTGGTGGGAGGCGGTGTAATCTGGTGCATGGGATGTCGCTAATATGGGTTTGTTGTGTTGTTGTTGTCGACTGTTTATTCCCCTTCTGCTGTCTTTAGCTCTCACGTTCTAGCTCAATGAGTTCTTTATCACGCGAAGTGAGTCAGCATTTAAACCAGGTACCTGCAGCTGGGCCTCGACCGCACCCCCCCCCCACACACCCCTACACCCCCCCACACCCCCACACACCCCCTGCCTGCCACCCTCGTAGCTCACCCTGTCACGGGTCGCACGCGCCTCCATTTGCCCCTGAACCCTCTCCGCCTGCCTGACCCAGGATGTCTGCCGCCCCCCCGCCTGCTGCCTCCAGCATCTCTAACGCAACTCTGTCCACCAACAACGACACATTCACCTTCCTGTTTTGATCGGGTGCCGTTATACACCACCGTTCATAAGTCTGGGGGCACCGAGAACATGTTGTGTTTTCCATGATAATTCACACTTTTATTTATTAAATGAATACAAGATTAATACAAAATCTAGTCAAGACATTGACGAGGTTATAAATAATGATTTTCATTGTAAATATTAATGTTGTTCTTCAGACTTGTGGCTCAAAGGAAGGCCAGTTTTAGAGCTTCTCTCACCAGCATAACTGTTTTCAGCTGCGCTCACATAAAAAGGGTTTCAATGTCGAGGAATAATCTGTTTTTGGAAAATGCAAAATAAAAAGTTATAAAAATATTTTTTTAAGGATCTCAAGGGGGTTCTACCCCTCTGCTCGTCTTCTAAGGCGATAACACAATGTACCACTAGAACATGGAGATGGGCCTCTACACACCTCTGTAGAGACAGAGAATAGTCATTTACCACATTAACTATGTAGAGAGTGTATTTCTAATTAATTTAATGTCATTTTCATTGGAAAAAAACAGTGCTTTCTTTTTTTTAAGTGACCCCAAACTTTTGAGCGGTAGTGTACGTCACAATATAATTGTCCAGTCACTGGGTTCATACCCAGATATCAGCGTCAGCTGTACTTGATGTGTAGTCCAGCGTGACGCATGCTGGAGGCAGGACGACTCCCTTGTTGTTAACCCCGAGCTTCAGTAACACGTCGTAGAGCCTGCATGGATACTAAAACTGTATCGGTGCCTCGTCGTCTGTTCCCCTTTCCCTTGACGTCGGTTGTGAAACGCCGTGCCCCCCCCTCCCCCCTCGCCTCCCTCGCCCCTGGAAGAGATACGGCGTCGCCGCGGCGCCCGCTCCGCTCACTCTGTGTGTTCTCTGCAGAGTCACGTCCAAGCCCAGGAAGCGCCGCCCGCCGGGGGCGTCACCTTTTATAACCCCGCACAGTTTGCACAGGTGAGGAAACGGGCACGTTGCAGAAGAGGCGTTCTCTCTCTCGCTTGTCACCTGTTCCCGTCATCATTTTATTTTCCTTTTCTTTCCCAGACGAGTGCGCCGTCGGGAGGCGGTCACCGCCCCGGCCGCCTGGGCGGGCAGCGCCAGTACCCGGTGGGGAAATGAACATCGTCCTGCAGAGATATTGTGTAAACGGACTTGTGGGATGGAGCGATATCTTGGAAGTAAATGAAGCACATGGACACTCGGCGCTCTGCCTGGACCTTCTTCTTTTTTTCTTTTTTTAAACCCGCACCTAAGAAGAGCCGAATAAGTCTCCATCATGCAGACCTTCGTCCCAACACGTAACCACTCGTCATCTTCTTCTTCTCTGGTTCAGTAATTGTCACTGGTGTATTTTCTTGAAGGGCTTTTTTCCTCTTTTTTTTTTCTTCTGCATCCATACAGACCGTTGTGTAGTGGGTCTTAACACACACACGCACATAAAAAGCTAAAACATGGATGCATTCATACAAATACTGTATACAGAATAATGATGTTGCTCTTGGAATCTAACACTGTTAACACAATGATCATCCCAGGTCCCGTTTTAGGTTTCCCTTTGTGTCTCAAGTCCAGATGTCCCCGAGTTGATCGATTGATTGTATGTGTGATGGATAGAAAGTGGCACCTTTTTAGTTTCACATTGTGAACTGGAGACGACGTGTTGTGAAGAATGAATTGTGTCAATAGTGCGTTGTCTGCTGTGTTGTTTGCTTTTCCTCCGTCGCCCTCCAGTAAAGGAAAGATGTATGAAACACTCTGCAGTGTTTGGATGCTGCTCGTTTCAGATATTTATATTATTTTTTTCAATCTCCTCTTGACTTTAAAGAAGTTTTGGGGTCTTCAGTCCAAGTTAGGCTTCAGTCTTCTCCTGAAACGAGTTAAAGGTCTTCAGAACAGCAGGAATTGGGATTAAAACTGTTTTTAAATGTCGCTAAAAAGAAATCTATCCAAATATTTGTATATCAGATTGATTGTATTTATGAGCTGTAGGCATAAGGGTGTGTGTGCGCGTGCGTGTGTTTGCGCGTGTGTGTGTGTGTGGAGAGCAACTTTTTTTTTTTTTTTCTGATCGTTTTGAAGAAAAGCAGTTCTGACTCTCCAGAGATGACGCGGAGTCATCGACTGATCGTTTGTATCGGCCGCTTCTGCAGACAAATAAATCTTTATCTGAATTGTGAATCGAGAGTTAAACGTGCTTCTAATTGTCATTTTAATTTGCAGATGTTCATTTTAATTTGATTTTTTTTTTTTTTTTTTTGTCACCCTAAATGATTTTGTAGACCTCCGGTTATGATTTTAAAAGGTCTCTTGTTTCACAGGAATACTTCTGCCCAGTGTTTGAGAGTTCCCCGTGTAAAATGGTCGACTTAAAACAGTGAATACAGAAGATGAAAACAAAATGGTAATAAAGTTATTTTTAACGCTCTGTAGCACTTTGAAGGAACGGTGTGTTGGTTTCATTCTGTACAGGATGGCGTCACCTGTGGGGCGGACATATTTATGCACATAACTAGTAACACAGATGATGGAACATTTCTCAAATGTTATGAGCAGAGTTCCTACTGTCATAGAAAACCTGGAAAAGTCATGGAATTTTAAAATGATCATTTCCAGGCCTGGAGAAGTCATGGAAAAACTTAAATTGTAAAAGTCATGGAAATTTGTTATAATCACATGTTCATTTACACCGAGTTTGAAATAATTTTTTTTTTTTTAATTTTTCTTTTTTTTTAAATAAAGAGACGCTCAAAATATAAGCCGGCGTACGGCAATACGCTACATTTTCTAAATTGTTCATCTTTATAACAAGATTTCAGTTTGTTCATGGAAGTTTGGTCTAAAGTCATGGAATAGTCATGGAAAGGTCATGGAAAAAACTTAAATCATAAAAGTTTTGGAAAAGTCATGTAAATTTGTATTCACGTGTTCATTTACACCGAGTTTGAAATAATTAATGATTTTTTTTTTTAAAGAAAGATGTTCAAAATATATGCCGGTGTACGCTCTCAATACACAACAATATCTAAATTGTTCATGTTTATACCGAGATTTCAGTTTGTTCATGGAAATTTGGTGAAAAGTCCTGGAAAAGTCCTGGAAATCCATCAATCAACATGTGTAAGAAGCCTGTATGAGGTGATTAAATGATGCTGTGGTTCACAGGTTAGCATTTAATTCCTATGTGATATACAAGTGAATGCATCGCTGACGTGGAAATACTCATTAAATATAATCTGTCGTATTTTCTCTAAGCAGCATTTCATCCATTTACACTTGCGTCGTTATGTACAGTACAAAAACTAAATAGTCGTAGCATGACTGTTGGCAACACTTAAAAACCATCAGGTCTTTGACGGACCAGTAAATCCTCTGAACGTTCCACCGGGCAGCCGAGCAGAGCGTCTTGTGCTGACGCTCTGCTCCCAGGTGGAGCGACACTTACTCTCATCCACTTATCTGAGAGAACATATGGTACAATATCAATTTCGGCTAACTTTACTTTTTCATTATTTACAGTAAGTTTAGTCCAAATTAAACTCCACAGTCCACTCAGAGAATAAAACAAATCTGCTTATAGAGGAACAATGCGTTACTACGATCTCCTAAAAGGCACGTGCCCGCTCTTCCCAGAGTCGATTGATCCAAGCTCATCGGAGTCGTTCGGTTATCAATGTCTCATTCTGTGTGTAAGATGTTGCTGTGCTCTTCTGGAGTTTGACTGTCCAGCGCCGCTCGTGCTTTCTGGACGGCCGCCTGCAGCATGGCGTGGTCACCGAGCAGCTGATGGAGGGCAGCGGGGTCCATCTCCAGCATCATGCCTGCACAAGTAGATGCAGAGGAATAGAAGCAAAGTAACAATTGTGTTATCAACATTTAGGCCTAAGATGATAAACTTCCAAATATATTCGATGTGCAAGATCAATCAGTGTGTTTACATGATAGTATAATTCAAATCTTGCTTTAGTCGGACTATGCTATCTTTTGGGGGATCTGCTTTTTTCCCAATATACATGGCAGTGAGTAATTCAAATTATTGTCCGAAAGCACGTCACCTCCGATACGACAGGTGGCGCTGTTTTCATTACAACTCATGGTGATAGTCATTTCCGCTTGCGTGCGCAAAGACGCAAAATCCGGTTCCTAATCCATTTCACCGTTACATGCCTTGATAGTCGGATTATCAACCGGATCGGATTGAGTTATCCAGGGGTGTTAATCGGATCATAGTCGGACCGCACATAGTCGAACAAAGGTGTTTACATGAAACGGATAATTCGATTTCAGTCCGACTAAGCCAGTTATTGGAATGCATGTAAACACGGTCAGTTAGTGATGTTTACAGGGAATGCCCCTCCAGAGGATCAGGTCACCTGTGATGTCGTGGGCATGAAGTGGATCCAGCTCCTCCACCAGTGAGAAGATCTTCTCCCCGAGCCGCTCCGTGTCGTCGGCGTCTGACGTGTCGCTCGTGTCCGTCTCCGCCTCCTGCCTGAAGAGAGGCAACAGGAACATTATTTCAAACTGTTTTAACAGTGAATCACAGACAAAATTGTTTATTTTGTATCTTTATGTTGTGTATATTTCCCTTGCAATCCACTGAAATGAGACGCTTACTCTTTAAGTGTTTTCAGGGCAAAGTTCACCTGCTCTCCCAGCAGTTTGGGGTCTGAGAGAAGGTTTAAAACGGCCTCTTTGTGCTGCTCCAGAAGCATTCCTGTTGAATAACAGCACATTGTTCACTGTCACAACTCTGTGTATAGTATGTCACATACAGTGGGGAAAAAAGTATTTAGTCAGCCATCAATTATGCAAGTTCTCCCACGTAAAAAGATTAGAGAGGCCTATAATTTTCATCATATGTAGACCTCAACTATGAGAGACAAAATGAGAAATTGTGAATACTTACAGAAAACATTTGACCTCTGTCATCGCCAACGAAGGGTAGATAACAAAGGATTGAGATGAACTTTTGTTATTGACCAAATATTTATTTCACCCAGGAATTTACCAATTAATTCTTTAAAAATCAGACAAAGTGATTTTCTGGATTTCTTTCACTCATGTTGTCTCTCATAGTTGAGGTCTACCTATGATGTAAATTACAGTTTACAGTGGGGAAAAAAAGGATTTAGTCAGCCAATTGTGCAAGTTCTCCCACTTAAAAAGATGAGGTCTGTAATTTTCATCATAGGTTAAAAAAAAATCCAGAAAATCACTGTCTGATTTTTAAAGAATTTCTTGGTAAATTCCTCGTTACAATACGTATTTAGTCAATAACAAAAGTTAATCTCAATCCTTTGTTATCTACTCTTCGTTGGCGATGACAGAGGTCAAACGCTTTCTGTAAATCTTCACAATTTCCTATTTTGTCTCTCATAGTTGATGAAATGATGAAAATTACAGACCTCTCTCATCTTATTAAGTGGGAGAACTTGCACAATTGGTGGCTGACTAAATACTTTTTTTCCCCACTGCAAATGTGATAATAAATAAAGTCACAGTATATTATATATATTTATATATTGCACGTCATTAAAACGTCAGAGAGGTCATAGAAAGTCTTTGTTTAGTACGTAAAAAAGGAATAAGTCACACCAAGTATGCATCACACACTCATTGCTCATGAATGAGACTGAGTCCACCTGCATGGCAACACTCTCACAATGGCCACGCTCAACAAGCTCCGTGTCTGACGGGTATCGTACTGCATCATATTCGATGTGTGTGGAGTCACAGATCTGGTTGCTTACCTGTGATTTTCTGGGCGTGGCCGGTGTTGTGAACGTCCACCAGCTCAAACAGCTGCTCCCCCAGAGAGTCGGACGACACGGACACGTCATCCACGTCGTTACACGGCACCGTGCTGCAAAGGGGGGCAGTGGCCTGTTAATACGCGCTTTGAATGCTTTGTGACGCTCGCATAAATTCCCCGGTGTGCCATTTTTAAGACTCTTTAATAATCCATCAAGTGTTCCTCGTTACCAAAACAATACACAGCTGATTTGGATTCAATCTATTGTCATTGCACAGAGTCCAGGTACACAGGCAACGACATGCATTCCCTGCATTTAACCCATCCTCAGTCACTATGTATATCATTTTGCACTATCCTCATGGATATCATCATCAACACTGTCTGAATCTATGCTCACTAATATCAACATGTTCCCCCTATGCATGATGGTGGGAGGAGATCAGGTGTTTCCCCCCCCCCCCCCGCCTGTACCTGGGCTCCTGGGCCAGCTGGAGGGCTCGGAGGGCTTTCTCCACGCCCGCGGTCAGCATGGCCTTGTCCTGCACCATGTGACTCAGGACCGGCCCTGGCAGCTCCAGCAGCATCCCTGGGATACACACACAGGCGTGGGAACTTTGATTTAATTTCATAACATCGACAGCGTGCCATGCAGTTCACCTCACCTGTGAGTTTACCAGCTTCCTCTTTGTGTTTGGGGTAAATCAGGTGGTACAGTTGCTCACCAAGTGTCTCCAGATCTTCTGCTGCATCCATGTTTTCTCACGTGGAAACACCATGTTACACCATACTGTGACTTTATAATCTGCGGTTTTACAGAAGACTTTGACCTCTGACAACTTGTTTTGGGTTCAAAGATTCCAATCACATCAACATTCAGAGACCATCCACTTAACACATCACAACAATTTGCACCCCAACATTAAAATGTTACTAATAGATTAGATACATTCACTCAGTGCGTATCCTCCACGTATACTCATGTAATCATCTAAATTATGACTCGTTTTAGAGATAAAACAGCTAAGATTTTTTAAATATTTCTTATGACGGCTGTCTGTAAACACGAGGCGCGCTTTGATGACGTCGGATTTGACAGAGTGCTGCGGGAGAGGTGTTCCTCCGCCGGGCTGGCTGGAAAACTAGTACTTTTAATATGCTTTAGTATCGCAGGACAAACATATATATTACTCTACCACTGATGTTGAAGATTCATTATATGTTTTAAAATCTGATAAAAATGTGTGTTCTATGCTAAATGCTTCATAAAACAGTATTGGTTGATGCGCAGTGATTTGTGACAAAGGCTGCGTGAAGCGGCTTCCGGTCTCTCGGGTCCTCTTCCTCCGCTAAAAGGTAACGTGGTCGCTTCGGCAGCTAGGAGCCACTCACTAAACTGTATTAATTGCGTCTTCACACTTGTATTTAGTCTCATAACGTAAGATATTATGGATGTGCTACTTGTTTTACATCCCATGTGGCCGGAACTGTTCCGTAATAATGTGTGGAAGGATACATTTGTGAGCACGTCGCCCGCGTTGGGCCTCGTCGTGCTCGACCAGCCGCACCGCGGAGCTTTGCTAGCTAACGCTAAGCTAACACATCTTGAATACACACCATATTATATATAAAGATTCCTCCACTTAATTGTTGGCTAATTTAATAATCGTGAAACCAAGTGATCACGTTGAGTTGATAGTTATTTAATAAATGTTAGCAAACGCATGACGCCCGTCAGTTGCAGCCATAATGGCTGTAGTTACCTCTAAAAGACTCTTAAAGTTGCTCTCTGGTCGACTTAACTTGAATAACTCTCTCTTGTTCTGTCCAGGTTCATCATGTCGTCCCATTTGCAGTGGATGGTCATCCGGAACTGCTCCAGCTTCCTCATCAAGAGGAACGGGCAGACCTACAGCACCGTGAGTACAACCTGCAGACAGCTAGATAAACTAGACATGATGGTTAACTTTATAACATGTGCTGTGTTAACACTGGAGAAGAGTCACATGTACGTGTTCCCAAAAGGTCTGTGTGATCACTAACAGCCAGTTCGTGCTCTTGGTGTGTTCAGTATAGTTTGGAACTATTAATATAACAACATTAATAAGCCCTGCCCATAGACTGCTGTAATACTGTACACAATGTGCTCAGTGCAGACCTGGAAAAGTCATGGCATTTTAAAATGGTAATTTCCAGGCCTGGAAAAGTTATGGAAAAAATTAAACATTTTGGAAAAGTCATGGACATTTGTTATAATCCCATGTTCATTTACACCGAGTTTGAAATGATTCATATGTTTGTTTTTTAAAGAAAGACGTTCAAAATATAAGCCGCCGTACACTCTCAATACGCAACATGTTCTAAATTGTTCATGTTTATACCGAGATTTTAGTTTGGTCATGGAAATTTGGTAAAAAGTCATGGAAATCCATTGGTCAAAATATGTAAGAACCCTGGTTTGGGCCGATTAGGCAGTGGAGGAGGTCCTCTGCAGTTATTACATGCTAACAAACGCCAACATTAATAAGCACTGCCTGCAAACTGCTGTAATACTGTACACTAAGTGCTCAGTGCAGACCTTTAGCAAACGGGATATGATGGGACTGCAGGGTTCATACGGTCATGGAAAACCTGGAAAAGTCATGGAAAAAACTAATCATAAAAGTCATGAACATATCTTATAATCACATGTTCATTTACGCTGAGTTTGAAATAATTAATGTTTTTTTTTTTTAAAGAAAGGTGCTCAAATGATGAGCCGGCGTACGCTCTCGATACGCACACTTTCTAAATGTTTCGTGTTTATACCGAGATTTCAGTTTGGTCATGGAAATTTGGTTTAAAGTCATGAAAATCCATTTATTGAAAAGTGTAAGAACTCTGGGACTGGTCTTGACTGAACTAAATGTGTAATAGTTTGTATTACCAACTCGAGCTCTCCAATGGGCTCATCTGACCTGAATGTGTTCATGTTCCAGGAGGCCAACAACCTGAAGTCCAAGAACTCGTTCCGCTTCAATGGTTTGGTGCACAAGAAGACTGTCGGTGTGCAGCCGGCTGCTGACGGCAAGGGGGTCGTCGTGGTGCTGAAGAAGCGTAGAGGTAACCCTCGTTCCACCGCCAGACGCGCCCGGTGTCTAAAACAAGGGATTTATTGCATGAAGTAAAACTCATCGGCTTCCTGACGCTCACCTGGCGTTTATTATCATTTTAACTAAAAGTCTGAGTTAACATTGCACAACCTGACTACTGCTGTTAATGAATGTCCACACCACTAAGGACATTTAATATATATATATATATATATATATATATATATATATATATATATATATATATATATATATCTGTGTAGTGATTTTAAGGCGGCAGCTACCTGTTTTGTAACTTACTGATGTTTCCTGGAAACAAATAGGCTCTCTTCAAATCTATTCAAACGTTGATAATGCACTGAATTGCAGAAACTCGAAATCCAATTGACTTTTTTTTTTAAATATATATATATTTTTTTTTTTTTTAAGGCAAGTACACAAAGAGTGCAATTGTGATACATTTAGGGAAATCCAATTGACTTTTAGAACAGTTATTAGCTGAAATCTAAATGATGGCTCCACAAGTGAGTTGTCTCTGGGTGCAGATAACAGACTGATCTGTAAGGATGTGTTACAGATGAGCGCTGCACTTTAAGAAAGAGGATCTATGTAACCTCAGACGTGATGCAGTTTTGGGGTCTTTCTTGTTGGTGGATCGTTGCAGCTAAACGTGGTAACGTTGGAACGTCTACTTTGTTTTCTCAGGCCAGAACAAGCCCGCCAACTCCTACGAGAAGATCACCATCAACAAGAACTCTCGTGCCACCCTTAACAGCGTGAGGCACATCATCAGCAAGAACAAGTACAGAAAGGACCTGCGCATGGTGAGCTATCTGGGCTTTCTTGCCCAAATTTGTATTTGTATGACGGTCCTTAATTTGTAGTTTACATATATTTTTAATTCGGGAACATAATTTGAGTCCGTTGTCTCCCCAGGCTGCCCTGCGTCGTGCCAGCGCCATTCTGAAGAGCCAGAAGCCCGTTGTGGTGAAGAAGAAGCGCGCCAGGACCGCCAAGACGGCATAAACTGAGACGCATGATGAATAAATAAAAGTTTTTTGTTTGGAAAAAAAACACCACGTTGTCTTCCGTCTTTACTTAAATCTAATACTGTATCTTCTGTAGTCTGGTTTGGTAATGAATCATAGTCCTCCCATGGATTTATTTATTACTGCATAATTGTCATAGTTATTGATACGTCGCTCGTGATCAGGCCTGGAAAAGTCATGGAAAATACTTATATCACAAGTTTTGGAAAAGTCATGGAAATTTGGTATATTCACATTCATTTACATCGAGTTCAAAATAATTCATATATCTTTGAAAGGAAGACTCAAATTATCAGCCGGCATAGGCCAAGTCCAAACAGATGGATTTGCACAAAGGATAATAGTTTGATTAAAAGAAACATTTATATAGGTGTTTCTAAGAATAAACATGTATAGTAATGTTTATTCTTTTAATCAAACTATTGTCTATTGTCCCAGATCTTCTGGACTGTATTCTACATACATCTCTGAAGAACTGGACTCTAAACAACATGGCGAGTCTTTGTTTTGGTACGCAGCAGCCGTTTAAAACAGAAGCTCTGTCATAAGGCCTTCTGGGCAGAATTTCCTAAAAGGTTAAAAGACATACTTAACACCGACTTGCCCCTGGAATTTTTAACTTTATTCTTAGGAAAATTTGATTTCAAAACAGGGACACAAGATAAATGTTTGAAAAAAAAAATCTATATTATTTAACTTGAAAGACTGGATGGTATATATTAATTACTACACCTGTGCCGATGTATACTTGGTAAATTAAGATAGTGTCCAAAAAACGAAAAATCCAAAATTATTCAAAAAAACAGAAGCTCGTCCTGAAGCCGGCGGGGCGTGTTGTGACCACTGAGGTGGAAACATGGGATGGATTTTAAAGCAGCCCACTGGCAGCTTTCCATCCCCGGCGTTGAACTGTTGTCACCTCCCCTCCCGTTTACGCCCATCGAGAATTCTGCAGCCATCATTTCTGCATCGGGACACCTGACGGAGAGACGCACCTGAGAGGGCCGGCCCGGCGTCTGGAGATGTGAGGCGGTGGACGCCATGGGGGGACTACGGCCGGCGCTGCTCTTCCTGGCGCTGACGGTCCTGCAGAGCCGGAGCTTCGAACTGCAGGATACGATCCATGCGCTGATAGAGGAGAACATCCACCTCCACGACCAGCTGGAGAACCTCACCCAGGCCCTCAGGGAGCTGAAGCAGATGCTGCTGCACCACTCTAATGGTACGCCGTCTTTTAACGTATGTATACGGACAATGAAGAAACGTTTATTTACTCACCTGTTCAAACTGGCATGCTCTTTAGAACTGGACCTTGTGCACTTCACTTGTTTTTTCAGAATGAGAATCAGAATCAGAAACCGTTTATTGCCAGGAATATTTACAAAAACGAGGAATTTCTTTTGGCGGAAGTTGCAACATTTGACATGACAAAGAACAATCAACATAAATTTAAGTATAAGACAAGATAAGATAAAGATAAAGTGCCTAAACAACAGAGAACGTTTAAAGTGTCTAAGTGTATGTTTCTAGTGACGTGTGTTTAAGTTAAAGTGTATGTTACATGTGACGTTATGTTTAGTTTAAATATTGTTTCTATCTTTTATCCTGTATTTTATTTTATTGTAAGGTGACCTTGGGTGACTTGAAAGGCGCCTCCAAATAAAATGCATTGTTCTTATTCTTTTCTTTGAATTATCATCCTTCATTTTTATTATTTATTCTTCTTCTCTTATTCTAATTCTTATCCATATCACACCAGTACATGTATTGATTTTGTAAATGAAAATACAACCTTTTAATTAAATTAAAATCTGAAGACGATGAGATGAAGACTATAGGCCAGCTGGTGCATTGTGCATTGTGGGACTTCGGCATGTTTCTAAGCGCTCTGCCCCCAAGGTCAACCAGCCGCCTGCTTATTCCTCTTCCTCTCATTTCCTGCGTGTGTCCCGTCTGCTCTCTCTCTCTCTCTCTCTCTCTCTCTCTCTCTCTCTCTCAATCCTTCAGTGTTGCTTCTCTCTTTTCACCCAGAGAGCCGCTCAGTGACTCGGTACCTCTCTGTGTGCTTCGTGATTCCCACAGACCCCGATCACCACGAGCCCCGTGAACACCACGGCGAGGAGGCCCGCCTCCTGTGGGACGAGTGGTCCGAACACGGTGCGTTATTACGACGGTCTGACGAACGGACCGGACTCCGTCTGCAGCTCAAACACTTTTGGCTTTTGGCTTTTTCTTTTTGCAGCTGAATTTCAAAATAAAAGGTCAAAATCAAAAGGCAAAAGTCATTGAATGTGTTGTAACTCTGTGGTCACATGACATCTATTCTTCTGTCCTCTGTTTTTCTCCTGAAGGTTTCTTCCCTTTACTTTCCCTGTGAAAGTTTTTTTTCTCCATTTCTTTGGAGTTTTTCCTGATAAGATGTGAAAGGTCAAAGGTCAGGGATGTCGTATGTGTACAGATTGTAAAGCCCTCTGAGCCGAATTGGTAATTTATGAGAATGGGCTATACAAAATAACCTGAATTGAATATTAATCTGAACACTTCCAGCCGATTTGCTGCATCGGGCCGAGCGAGTTGCGGCCTTTGTCGGCATTGATTTCACACACTGTCGGATGCAATCAGGCGTACGGGTCATACCAGCACCAGAGGGAGAAAACTAAATGTGAAATGCAATGAGTCTCCTAGCAGCACACCACATGGTCGGTTAAAGGGCCTCAACGCGCTGATGTGACGGTATTTCTCCCTTCCGTGCAGGCATCAGCGCGGAGACCCATCTGCTGCTGGAGCAGGCCTTTTGCGGAGAGGACCTGCACGACTCGGCCGCTCCCCTCCGGGAAGAAGCGACCCTCCGGCTGCTGACGTCGCTGTGCCTCGCCCTGCTGATGATGATGAGATGCTTCTAGGCTCCACAGAGTCCCTCACTCGATCGTTCAGAGGGAGCAACGTTATTATATCGTGACCCGCGGGCACACGTCACAGCTACGCCGTACTCCTGATGGAGGAGTGAGCGTGGATGTGATTATCGAGTGCAGCGGGTTGAGTTGACCCATCCGTGTTCGACCAATCACCTCGGATGAATTCACTGGACTGGAAAGGAGCCCGTTGATGCGTATGATGAGTATTTAGTATTGTAGTATTTTAGTATGTGTTTTTATTTGTATCTTTTATTTTTATTAATGCTCTATGTACTCTTGAATTTCCCCACTGTGGGACTAATAAATTAATATCTTATCTTATCTTATGCTGGTGGAGCAGAGGAAGCTGAGCGACTCGTCATCACTTCCTTTGTGGTCGTCGTGATGGTGAAGACTGGATTGTAATTGCATACAATTATTTATATGACACTTCTTGTTTGCATCTATCCCTGAAGATATTCACACTCATACACATCGAGTAGTTTGAATTCCGTGAGATATAAACTCAAGGAATATATATTTATTTATTTTTTCGCAATTTATAAAGGTGTTTACCTTCGCAGAATGCGGAAGGTTATGGAGGACTCAGAATGACTTAAGTATAAATAAATAAATACATGAATAAATATAGGAATAAATAAATAAATCATGCTTTAGACAGAGGTTCGGACCGCCCCAGCTCATTTGAATATACGGACACGTAAATGTCACACATAAATAAATGAAGAAATACGTGTGGACACAGAGAAATAAATAAATGAAGAAATACAGAAATGTAGAAATATATTTATTTAATGATGTCCTGTCGATTTATAAATTATATTCATTCATTCCTGGATTTATTTATTTATTTAAGCATTTTTACATTTATTTCTACATTTATTTAGTTATTCCTATATTTATTCATGCATTTATTTATTTATATTTAAGTCATTTTGAGTCCTCCATAGAAGGTTATGTTCTGATCGCTGTGTATTTATTTATTTGTGTGTGTGTGTGTGTGTGTGTGTGTGTGTGTGTGTGTGTGTGTGTGTGTGTGTGTGTGTGTGTGTGTGTGTGTGTGTGTGTGTGTGGGTGTGTGTGTGTGTGTGTGTGGGTTACTCGCATAACTCAAAAAGTATTAAACCCAATCGCATAAAATTTGGTGGGATGATTGGTTATTATCCGGGGACCATTTGATTAGATTGTGGGGTTGATTGGGTCAAAGGTCAAGGTCATGAAAAGGTACCAATCAAGTTGTACATTTTGCACATCAGAGGAACTTTAGTATTAATTTGGAGATGTTTCTGGCCACCCAACAAATACCAATAATCAGTCCCTTTATAGTTGTATTTTTGTGACTCTTCTAACTGTTATTTGGTGCTGAACAGTTCTTGTGTAGTTGGTTTATCACATTACTCCAATCAGAGTTAGTATACAGTACACTTTTTGTTTTATTGTCCATCACCCCTCCCTTTGGACTTCGATAAATGAAGAGAATACAGAACACTGAGTCCAAACGTTTGTTTATTCGCCTCCCTGTTTGAAATGGTACAGCACATACAAAAGTTATAAAATCAACTAGGATTCCATTTGGGCTGCAGGATTGTTATTCTAGTTTCTACAGAGAGAGAAACACATTCAACACAATGAAGACGCTAATCAAACAGAACAGGGGTTGTGTTTTAACACCATGAATAAATAATAAACAAAACAAAACATTGAAACTAACATCTACATTATTGGTCCTTGATTTAAATAATGGAAAAAATAATGTGCTTTTTTGTTTAATGATAACTTATGTTTACCGTGGATTGAAGTCATGAGTAAACACAGCGATCCTGGCTCCATGTGTCATCACTACGGGGGTCCACCTACGTCACAACCACCTAGAGTCCTTTGGGACCGTGTGCACACGTTTCAAAAGCAGACGACTGGATATAACGGCGCTAGTCTATATCGAGGTCGGAGTCCTCGTCGCTCACGGTCGTCTGCACGATGGCTCCGTTGCGGACCGTCTTCTGGGAGCCGGGGATCTTGTCGGGCAGCAGGCCGTACTCCTGCAGCAGGGCCTCCACGTCCACGGCGAAGAAGTCCTCCCCCAGCTGGTCCGTCACCCGCACAAAGTTGCCGATCAGGTCTCCGGCCTTGTAGACGAGCAGCGCGGGCAGCGCGCTGTCCCTGAACAGCGCGCTGGTGCTGATGGCCGCGCTGCGCACGCTGCAGAACTTGACCAGCGGGTACTCCCGAGCCAGACACGCCAGGCTGCCGCTCATGCTCTCGCAGCCCGGGATGTCCGTCTCGTAGATGTGGATCATGACCAGCGTGCTCTTGTCCTCCTCGTCCAGAGCCTCCAGGAAGTCCTCGCCGCTGGCGAGCTCGCAGACGCGCGCAAAGCGCTTTCCGTTGCAGAGCTGGCGGCGCATCTCCTCGATGCGCTGCATGCGGTAGTGCTGCAGGAAGTCCTCGTCGTCGGATTGCTCCTGGAGCATGTTGTACTCCTGCATGGTCATCTGTCAGGCAGGAGGAAGAGGAAGAGGAAGAAGAAGAAGGAGGAGGAAGAGGAGTAGGGGAAAGAAGAAGAAGAAGAAGAAGAAGAGAAAGAAAGAAGAGGAGAAGAAAGAAGAAGAAGAAGAAAGAGGAAGAGGAAAGAGGAGGAAGAAGAACGAAGAAGAAGAAAGAGGAGGAGGAGAAAGAAGAAGAGGAAGAAGAAAGAGGAAGAAGAAGAGAAAGAAAGAAGAGGAAGAAGAAGAGGAAAGAGGAGGAAGAGGAGAAAGAAGAAGAAGAAGGAGGAGGAGGAAGAGAAAGAAAGAAGAAGAGGAAAGAGGAGGAGGAGAAGAAGAAGAAGAAGAAGAAGAAGAAGAAGAAGAAGAAGAAAACGTAAATACAAATACAACCGTCCGGTGGTTAGCTTAGCTTAGCACAAAGACTAGAAATGGAGGAGAACAGTTAGCTCACCTTCCAAGACAATAAATGAAACACGTCATCAGATGTCGTTTGTTTTACATTTCTTGCCAAACAACCAACAGAAACTCAAAGAAGTTCCTGGAGCCATTCCAGAAGTCCGACAGACAACCCCAAATAAATTGGTAGATTTCCCCATAATCAGATTAATCCCAATTTAAATTGTTCTGCGTTGGCTAACTATAACTCCATCACCACTGTAAAGTGTCTCTCAGGACGTAACAGACGTTAAAGCGTTGGCAGGAACACGAATGCAGAGTGAAAGAATGTGTCACTAAACATACTCATCATGCTAGGAGCTTATATTTAATTTAAGCTTATATTTCATTAATCCCAGGCCTGTGTTTAGTCTCTTCCCACAGGGAGCGTCCCGTTGACACAGATCCAAGAGAGTCACCCAGAAAGGAGTGACGAACCCTATTTCCCAAAGCATGTATTTCTGTCCCGTGTCTCCAGTCTGTCCTCATCCTACTTACTTTGCCCTTGATCTTGTCCTGCAGCGCCTTCTGCTTCTCGTCGTCTTTCTCCAGGTCGAGGTCAGAGCGGCAGGTCATGGACAGCTTCTTGATCAGCCTCTCCATCTCCTTCTTCTGCTCCTGTTTCTGCTCCACCTCCAGCTGCTTGTACTTCCTCCAGTCGTTGATGACCCCCTTTGGTCCTGAGAGAGAATACACCGTGTTACTGTCATGGGAATTCCTTTATATAACACCACCGTTCAAAAGATTGGCGTCATCAACACAATCTTGTGTTTTCCATGAAAACTCACTTTTATTTATCAAATTAATTGCAAAATTAATAGAAAATATAGTCAAGACATTGACAAAGTTAGAAATAATGATTATTATTGTAAATATTAATGTTGTTCTCCAAACTTGTGGCTCAAAGGAAGGCCAGTTTTAGAGCTTCTCTCACCAGCATAACTGTTTTCAGCTGCGCTCGCATAAAAAGGGTTTTCAAGGGTTTTCTACCTCTCCATTAGTCTTCTAATAATAATAATAATAATAATACATACAATTTCTATTGCGCTTTTCATAGTTCTCAAAGACGCTTTCAAGGCGATAACACAATGTACCATCAGAACACTGGAGATGGGCCTCTGTGTGTGTGTGTGTGTGTGTATATTAGTACCCGTGTTAACAGCACTTCCGTCGGCGCTGTAGTCTATTTCAGGCTCGCCGACGTTCGCGTCCCGGATGGTCTTTTTCTCCCCGTCCTCGTCTTCGTTGTCGCTGCCTTCATCCTCACTGCTGCTGTAGTAGTACTGCAGCTTCTCGCCCAGAATCTTGTCATCCAGAGTCGTCATGACAACGGCTAACCTGATGGGTGACGTTCTGAATGTGTTAGATCGGGTACCAATGCAACTCTCTACATCCATCGAGAGGACAACACTACGTCTAAGTCTTTCACACGAGAAGGGATCTGTTCATTCGTCGTACAGCAAGCAGAGGAAAGTCTGGTGAATCGCTAGACTACATTTGAATAACAAAGTCTCCATTGTGTTGAGTAATTTGACTGATAACTTGCCTAACTTGCGAGAGAGTACTGCTTTATCTTTACCCCCTCATACAGACATCATCGCATCAAGTCACTGGAGCACAATAACTCAGATTGACAGCCATCCAATCTGACATAGTTCACACAAAGGGTTTAAGTAAAAAATATATATAGGGCAACTGTCTCATACATAGCTTAAGCTAAGTGTGTCAACACAGAGGCCTTTAATGATGCACTGAGCCGTATGTAAACCAGCATAAAGCACAGATGGAGAGACAGACAACGCCTCTTCTTTTAATAGTGCTCCGGAAGAAAAACGGTAGACATAATAATATGATGGCTACCTAACTCTAGCTTTTTTGTTTGATATTGTTGACGCCAATAAAATGAATACAACAGTCAGAGTAAACACGGAGCTATCGTGTCTGGCGATGTGACAGCTACGATGGCCAGCATTGAATCAGATAACCTCACGTTAGCTGTCGTCCGCCAGCTCGTCGCCGTGGTTGCAGTTTGTTAAAGTATCTCAACGCTTCAGTAAAGAGGATAGAAGCGATCCCGTAATCGTGTTTGAGAAAGTGAGCTAGCTAGCTATTCGTGCACTGACTTCCTGTGACAAACAGTACACGTTAGCTAGCCGAGTGTCTTTCTAGCATCATGCATCGCTACAAAAGCATAATAATGTCCATTATTATCTTACCTTGATTTTATGACCAGCTAAGAGTAGTCAAATATCACCAACTGCCCCCAAATCACTCCTGCTAATCTGCTAGTTTAGCTGCCGCAAACAACTCCGGAGTGTGATGCCTTCATGAATATCTTTAATGTCGTAATTTAGATAAAAAAGGAAATGCAAGCCCCAAATACGTCTATTAATTATTATTTTTGTTTACAGGAACTCAAATTAGATCAGCTGTAGAGTAACGTATCACGTTATGGTAATCTATATTAGTTTTTTTTAAACTATGGAGTATGATAGGGTCGTATTCTGAAGTAACCGTTCAGTAATTCTGGATTCTACAGAGAGTCCTTGAAGGCAACACGATACCACGACTAATCCGGGTTCCTTGCCTTGATATAGGAAGATGCTGTAATTATTATGCAGTTCATAGTTTCACAGCTAGAGGGCAGTGTGACTATAGAGTAGGAGAGATAGTACTTATACCACCACCACCACCACCACTACTACTACTACTACTACTACTACTACTACTACTCACCAACATTACTAAGAGAAACATGTTAACTTAATCATATTTTCCACAAAGGGTACCATGATATCATTATATTAATATAATTATAGGTTGGTTCAATCTTCCTTTTGTTGATACCAATTACTGCATTTGAATAATCTGAACAAATCTTGTATGCATCCTAATTGACCTAAATGTTTCAAAATCAAAAGTTATCTGCGCTTCGTTTTATGTGTTTTTAGACGTTGGTGTGCATTTTGCTCAGTGATAAAATAGTACAAGGAATCTCTTTCTTGTGTTCCCGTTATCATTCATTCTCAAGCCAAAATAAACAGGATTAACAAGAAGCAGTCAGTGAAACATGAAAGTGGGAAAAGTGACTCATCAAAGACACATTTCAATAGACAGTCAAAACAAACATTTCAACTACTACCAATTTAAATGAATGGACAGTAATCCGCTTTGTGTCTATAGCTTTATTTCAATGAATGGCTCAATCATTTTTCTTGAAATAAACCCACAGACTATACGTACCTTGATGACTGGACAGTGTGAACATGATGGTATTTCAATCTTCATAAAGCATTTAACAAACTTGATGTTAATACTGAGCTCTGTGTGATTCTCCAAACAAACATCTCTTCTTTGTTTTTGGCAGCAGCCTTTTTCTTTTTCTTTCCTCAAACCGTAACCTTCTGGTGTTTGAGTCATAGCTCTTCAGTCCTCGTTTTACTACTTTCATCATCGCTCCCCGTTTCCGATTGCTCCTCCGTCGGCACCCTGAACGCCACGTGAGGACACGTCCTGGTGTTCTGGCAGACCAGTTTCTTCAGCGTGGCAGAGTTCACTATGTCAAAGCCCACTTTGCCCCCGAAGGTGCTGGGCTTCCAGTAGACCGGAGAACAGATAGGGTTTCCCAGGAGGCCTTTGAGGGAGAAGGGGGCACCCATCTCCACCATGCTCTCTCCGAAAATGGACCCCTGGCGCGTTCTCTCCAACAGCAGGCCGGGATAAAACTCAAGAGCGTCGATATCGCCGTAGAATTCTTCAAGCTCGCTGGCGATCTCCTCGTTATCTGCAAATAAATCACAAGTTAATACAATAATCTACATCAAGGACTCTTCTATACCTCTGCAGCCGTGGAGATGGGATGGAGGAGAATGAGAGTGTGTGTTCAGCGTGTAAGAGTAACATCGTGTGCTCGACAGGTTGCATGTGTGTGTCGTGGTTACGTGTGTGTGTGTGTCGCGGTCAGGTGTGTGTGTGTGTGCCGCCCCTCACCAGTGAACTCTCTGAAGGAGGCGTAGGGCTTGAGGTTGAAGCGCTTCCTGTACTCGTTGAACGGCTGCATGCGGAGTGTCCGGGACTCCTTGATGGCCACCACCGACACTCTGGTCACCGTGGGGTTAATGTTGAAGCCTCCGCCGATCTGGAGGACGAAGGTTTGAGGAATTAAGTATTTTATGTATTAATATATATATATATATATATATATATATATATATATATATATATATATATATATATATGATTATATACCTATGATTATATATATATATAATCATAGGTCAGGCACTTTGCCTGAACCCTTTCGGTCAGACACATGTATCTTGATTTATTTTAAAGCCCCACTATGTAGTGTTTCCCTTGTAGCGCCCCCTTCAGGTATTTAACGTTTACTTCAGTGTCGTAAATACCCAGTTACGATAAATCAGGGGTCGTGAACCTCTGGCTCTGAGCCATATATGGCTCTTCAGGTGACGCATATGGATCTTTTGAGTTTGAGTTAAATAATAATCTCCTCCGCCCCCTGTAACTTTCTCTCTCCTCCAGATGACAGCAGCAGTAATGTCAGGTCCCTTTCTTAAAGACGTCTTTGTTCTTTTACTAAACTAAAGGTCTGTTATTGGTCGTCTCCACAGCAGCATGTCTCTCTGTCTCTACGTCGCGTAGCGGAGACAATAAAAAGTCACCTGTGAGCGTGCATACTTTATTTTATTTTATTTTATATTTTATATTTCACTTTGTGCACAGTCAATGTTTCTTATACTTATATTTTATTCTCGTGTGTTTAGTTTATTGGTGCTGCTATTGTAACGACAAATATCCCCGTGGGGATTAATAAAGTATCTATCTATCTATCCAAACATTAGCTAAGTCCACTCAGGACTTCACCACCCGTCCAGAAGAACAGGAACGCGTGAATGACAAAAACTGCGTTATTGATATTAGAAACAAGCAATACTGCCGATTATCCCCAAAGTTATAACTAATTAAGAGTTAATCCTACCTATCTGAACCTGCAAACAACTGAACGCGAGAAAACTTGTTTCTATTGCTGCGTATTTCCGATTAAGTTCACTACCTGTCCGGCAACCTGCCGAGTGAAGGAGTCCACCAGCGCCTCCACGCCGTAGTGCGTGAGCACGCTGTTGTTGAAGATGAACTGCTTGTACGACAGCTCGTCTTCGTTAATGACGAAGCTCTCCGGCATCAGGGGGTGCCAGTGGTAGAGCTGGCTGAACTCCAGAGCGATGCGGTTCCCGTACTGGAAGTCGGAGTTAAACAACAGGGTGGGATCAAACTTCAACTGCAGCAGGTATCCGCTGAGGTGCTGCACGTACTCCTCGATCACTATTTTTATTGTCTCACCTGAGGGGAATGTACAGAGACACAAAGGGACAGATTTAAATGTTGGAACATGATGGAACATGTTAACAAAGTCAAGTTGACTCCAGTAAGATGATATTTGATGATCTGACATGGGGCTGCTGACATGTTACAGCAAAGCAGAGCAGCAAACTGAAATCTCGGTGTGTACATGAAAGCTTTTTGATTATTACTTTACTATACATGTTTATTCTTAGAAACACTTATATACATGTTTAATCTTTTAATCAAACTTTATGTGCAAATCCATCTGTTTGGACTTGGCGTACGCCGGCTTATAATTTGAGAGTCTACCTTTAAAAAACAAATGAATTATTTTAAACTCGACGTAAATGAACATATGAATATAACATATTTCCATGACTTTTCCCAAACTTTTGTGATTTAAGTATTTTCCATGACTTTTCCAGGCCTGGAATTTTTTAATTCCATGACTTTTCCAGGTTTTCCATGACCGTACGAACCCTGTTACGGATTAGTAACAGGGTTCGAAGTATGAAGTCACGCTCGTGTCGAGCTCACCGATGATGACAAAGCGCGCGGTCTGGAAGAGCTGCTCGTCATCCCAGGTGGGATGCTCCGCCTTCAGGACGTCACACACTCGGTTGTGCTCCCGGAGCCACAGCGTGGCGAACATTCCCAAACCGGGGAGGAGTCCGAACACCTCCTGACCGATGGCCAGCTGGGCCTTGGGGGGAACCCCGGGGGGGTAGCTCATCTTCACGGGGGCGTCGGCCACAGTGGGAGGGTACACCTCGCCGCCCACTAGCTGATGGGGGGAGGAAGAGAGGAAAAATTAACATCTTTCCCAACCCTCACATTATCTGACAGGGGAGGGTTCTCTCTATTCCTGCAGCAACGAGCATGCTCAGTATATTCACATCTATATCTAAGGGAATTATTAGATATTAACAGCAATGGTTTGCTCTGGGGATGGAAAGTATTTGTTCTAAACTCGAGCAACGTGTCGAGAGACATCTCGGAGCTTTTATTTTTACTCTTTGCCCATTTTTCATGCCGTCACCTGATACTTGAGTTTGCCGTCTTTGTGCAGCCGGAGGCGGAGCTGGCGCTCCAGGTCTCCTCCGTAGACGTGGCCCACATCCACCTGGATGAGAGAGAGAGAGAGAGAGAGAGAGAGAGAGAGAGAGAGAGAGAAATGAATGCAAAGCTGTTGAGCTCGAAAGACAAAGTCAAGGAGAGTGCTTCTTAAATAAAGTGTATTCTCATTACAAAAGGGGGCGGGGGCTAAAGGACTAACCCCGTGCGCCAGAGCCTTGGTGAAGCCCACGCCCATGCTGTTGTAGGTCTTGAAGAACTGGTGGGTGAAGTGCTGCGCGAAGAAGGCAAATATGAGGTTGGAGCCCTGTGGGTCGGGTCTGAAGGTCCTTCTCTTCAGCAGCCTCTCCACCAGCAGCTCAGGGTCAGGCAGCCCAGCTTTGCCTGCACAGAAACAGCGCGGCGTCAGAGAGAGCGCGGCGGACAAACACAGATACAACGCGCCTGCAGCCATAATACTGAAGGAGTGCGTCTGTGAAAACAGGAGTGATACAGTTCACACATCACACGGCCCTTCTGCAACCAACCAAGGTCAACTACTGGCACGCGGTGACCAGAAAATATCGATGTATTAGATACTTCTGAAACACGTTTGCACCAACAACATGTTATTTTATTTTATTTTATTGTATTTAAAAAAGATTAGATTTTTACAATAGATTTTTTATTGTATCAATATATCTTATTGTATATTTTAGTATAATTAATTTGTATATTAGTATATTCATTTTATTGTATTATATATCTTATTGTATTGTATATTTTATTAAAACATTTTAAAATACAGTATAATTAATTTGTATATTAGTATATTAATGTATTGTATTATATATCTTATTATATTGTATATTTTATTAAAACATTTTAAAATACAGTATAATTAAATTGTATATTAGTATATTAATTTTATTGTATTATATATGTTATTGAATTGTATATTTTATTGATTTTCTTTTAAATACATGGCAAAATTAATTAGTATATAATTTTTTTTAAAGGAATAAAGTAAAATATAATCTAATCTAAAACATAACTAACTGCATTTATTCAAGTACTATGATTCATTTAAGTCCCTCTCTTATGGCAGTTTACCTGAGTATTTGTATTTAATATATTTTTATAAAGAATGAGTTGACACTTTAAATTACGTTACATAAGATCATTTAGTAAAATACAGAGTGAACTATTGAACCGTTTAA
>CM070090.1:16767167-16912167 GCA_036178185.1 Liparis tanakae | reverse complement strand
ATGTATATATGTATATATGCTACAGAGAGTTATTGTTTAGAAGTGAGACGGCTGTTTTTGTGCCTGGAGGTTTTGGCGAACAGTGACCTGTCTTCTCTTGTTTCTTCCACAGCAAAGTCTGATTTATTGTAATTATAATATTTGTGTTATAATTGTGGAGGATGATGAAAACAACGTTTTTCCTCCGGGCTTAAAGCAAAAGTCCTTTCCGGAGCTGACCTGTTACTCGGCTTAGTGGAACACATTTGGACATGTCATAGAGGGGAAACGCATTAGTGCAAATAATTGAAGATGAATCATGGCTTAATTACATCTTCTGCTTCAGCGTCGGTGTTAACGTTATTAGTAACACCGGTGCTTTAGCAACAACGAGGAGTAAACAGGACCGTGGACCTTGACCTCTTCAGAAGTGCAGAACACAACTTCATCTATAGATTACATTCCATCACAAAATACCCCACAGCGTGGGCTTTGTTATACATTAAAATGTATTTGAAATGGGAGGTGTAGAAAGTAGCGCTGCTGGTCCCAGGGCCAAAGCAGAGGTGTCAGGACTGTGTAGATGACCTCACAGTTGACCCCTGGGTGGAGGAGGAGTGTGTGTGTCCAGAGCATACAACACTTACCGAAGTTGCAATTTTCCTTTATAAACATTGGGTTTGGTTTTGGAAGCAGGCCGGCATTTAGCAACATTTAAGTATCTGCATTATTTCACAAAGACAAGATTGAGAACACACATTTAACCGTTTTTCCTTGAACTTAAAATGTAAATATTCATCATGTACAAATCAAAATATTGCAAATATCTATAAATCAATAAAACTGGTGATAACATTTTTTTATACAACAGATAAGCTGTAGTGAAACTGGCAGAAGTTCAACTCCCCAGAGGTGGTTATCAGTGATGGAAGCTGCAGATCGGGTTTGACTCGTCAGATCCACAGATAGAGACGAGTTGACAGAGAGGAGTTCAGGTTCTGGGCATCGGAGGAAAACTCAGCTCTGGAATGCCTCGTTCCGTGTGGGGCGTATCGCTTCCTGGTTACCTGCCATGCGAAACCTCCGGCCGGCCATCCATCAAACCTCTGGCTGCTGGTCGGCGTCACGGCGGTGGTCTGCCCTCTCCTGACGGCGTCCAGCTGCAGCCGAGGAACACAAACCCGACGACTCGTTTGTAAACGCAAGTCCTTCCAGTCGTCATCTCAGCGATCCCACGACTGTTTGGCTCCGGCTAAATATTTACGTCCGTTTTGTTGCCGAAGATGTTCAGAAACCGCAGCTCCGCTTTCACGAGATGGGGTTTATCTTCCAGCTCCACTTAACGGCGTGGAGGCGGCCAACAGGTGCAGCTACAAGTTCTGGGCCTCCCGATTTAAGTTCATGTCTTGAATGAGACTTTTTTTAAATTATATAGCACCAATATAATAGTATAGCCACATGAAATGTAGGTGTATACGTTGTTTTTTTTAATGCACAATAGTTCCCTAAATATCTTGATGTCTGACATGGCTGCGGCTTCGTGGTCGGCTCCACATGTTTAAGTCGATTCTGCAGATATGTTTGGTACCCACTGATGTCACTACAAACCTTCAGCATTAAAACAATAGTTCACATTTCTGAAAACACCATTTATTTCAGGTTTCTGTTAAGATTTGACAAAAAAAATTGATCTTTTCCAGGTGAGTTGCCCGCTCACCACCCTGTGGATCTGTTGACATCAGTCCCATCCTGTTGGTCACTGGTCAGACAATAAGGCTTAAAGATTGACACAAGACTGAAGCTCCTGTTTAACTTCACATTTATTCAACAAAAAATGTGTCTTTTAGGATGAGCTGGAGGCGGCCACTGCAGCGCGTCTGGGTTTGGGGGTGGTGCCTTCCCGGAAACCATTCCTGGGAAACGGAAGAGGGAAAAAAAAGGGTGATGTTTATGCAGAAAATTGCAATTTAAACATTGTAATAGAACTCAACAGTAAATATAGGTAAAAAAAGTCACTATTCAACAGTCTCAGTAGTCTAAGGCCGAGGTAACCGGCTAAAATAACCACAGCTGTAGAGATGATTACTTCTAAACCATAAATATTTAAATCTTCTTGACTTGTTTAAAAACAGAAGAATAAACAGGGAGTCTGTGGCACAAATGGCACGAACATTTAGCATGCCGTTGCTTTTGAAACACAGTAAAGGATCAAGTTCACCATCATGAACCAGGAGTTTGGTGAATTAAAGGTTTTTGGAGTTATTAAATGGGACTTTTTTCAAAGCACACCTTGACACCACGGTGTAACCCATAACAAGGGGCCAGTCCACAAGCTTACACAATACCAGGATCCTAACCGGCAACTCTATTAAATTAAAGGCACGTCAACAATGGTTAAGACCGCCAACGCCAATCTACTCAGAAACCCGGAGCAAGAATTCTCATGACCGGATCTCTCCTCAACGATGTTGCTTACCTCAGAGAAAACACTGATATCATTTTGAAATCAATTGTTCAGACATTTATATTTCAACATCATTGGTAAGCAGCATCGAACGTCTTGAAATATAAATATTCTTAATAAAAGCTCATATTTCCTGCCCTTCCCCCTTTCTAATTTGAGCGAAATGATTAATCTCTATGAGACATGTTGGGGACAAACATTTAGTTTAGTCATGTTTATTCATTTAAAAATGGTTTATACCCGTGTTTGTTTGACACCATTTTTTTCCATGTTATATGATCCGGCGTTCTTATAAACATTCCAATTTACCATTTCACATCAAACTGAAATCAACAGTCTCAATGGGCAAGTAGGCCAATTTCTTATTTGCAGTTAAATGCAAGATTCAGGAATCTTGCTTACATTACACGCCGAGAATGAGTCACATAATGTCAGATCCAGTGTTTGTAGTTCCAAATGGTTAAATCCAAATTTATAGTGCGTGTTTATTGCGTGCAGGGGTTTTAGGAGCGATTTAAAGCAAACACATTTTCACTGTGGTCTTCAGGTTAACATTTCAAAATCTTTGCAGCAACATTTATATTATTCTGACATAAAAGGCCCATTAACACTGTAGTATAACAAATAAGTTTTCAAAATGGAAAACTAGCAACACATCTAGAAACACGGACGTTCCGCTGTTATCTTAGCCCAGCCTCAGAAAGACACAAAGGCAAAGGGCAAAAATGCACCCAAGAAAAATAATGTTGCCTGATATGAGGCAGAAAATCTCCCCATAATTTCCTCCAAAAATGTATAAAATGTAGTTTTGTTGTCCCATCTGTAGCGTCTGTACACGGTATACACAAACAATAAAAATATATATTTTTTAAATTATAAGAAAACAAAGATTAGTTTGAATTGTTAAATAGTTGTTTGAAAAAAATGCAACAATAAATAACTATAAAGGAATAAGAATACATTTGAATACGATTGTCTGATTTATGTTCTGAAAACGTTTTGAAACGTAGACTGCTTAATAATGTTATTATGCTCATGTACTGTAAACCTAAATAAGAACATTTATTATTTTTCAACAAAGGTTAAATGTTATTTCACAAGTTTCAAGAAGTGCCCTCAATTTATTTTTAAGTGCCTCTGGATTTCAGTCTGTGGGAGAAATCTCCCCCCTAAAAAAATATGTACAGGTAAATATCCTACACGGTCTTAGCTTTGTAAATTACGTCTAAAGATCGTACCTGAATCTGCGGTACACAACCTTCAGATGTCTCAGACGGCCGGTTCCGGTGGTGTTCCTCCTCTTGGCCTTGGCGCTCCAGTTATCTACAAATAAAAACACCAGTATGAATCAATGCAGCTTGTCCATTTACATCAATGCAAAGTTTGATAATGTACCTACAGTTTCTGGTCCAAGACATAGTGAAGTGATTCGACTTCAAATGTTAACTTTATGTGTACCTGTCCAGGGTTCATACACATTTTGACCGATGCATTTTCATGACTTTAAATCAAATTTCCATGACACAATGTACCTTAAATGAAACAAGTGAACTTGAGACAATAGTTTGATTAAAAGAGACATTTTTATACATGTTTATTCTTAGAAACACATATATAAATGTTTATTCTTTTAAATCAAACTATTATCCTTTATGTGCATAACCACCTGTTTGGACTTGGTGTATGCCAGCTTTGAGCGTCTTCCTTTCAAAAACGTATGAATTATTTTAAACTCGATGTAAATGAACATGTGAATACAACACATTTCCATGACTTTTCCAAACCTTGTGATTTAAGTGTTTTCCATGACTTTTCCAGCCTGGAAAATTACCATTTTAAAATTCCATAACTTTACCAGGTCTTCCATGACCGTACGAACCCTGCCAGTCCATTTCAAAGCCAACATCACACTTGACTTTAAAGCTTGGTACACATATTTTTAGTATCAGTATGTTATTGGGTGCCTTACACTTTCGCTTGCGCTTCTCAGGGTAGCCACACTTTCCGCAGGAGGACTTCTGCAGATGGTAAGCCTTGGAACCGCATCGACGGCACAAGGTGTGCGTCTTGTTCCGGCGCTTTCCGAAGGAGGATGTTCCCTTGGTCTGAGGAGAGAGAGAATATGTAGAGTTCAGACCCAACTCTAAAATACTCTATCACAGTGCACAGCTTTGACAGTCTTGTCTCAGAAACAAAAGTGAAATCACAGGAAATCATTTGTTCAGACATTTGTGTTTAATAACATCATTGACAAGACTCAGGAAGCAACAATCGGCCCGTGGTGTTTGCAGTGAGGGAAAAACATCGACCCCCGCCTCAGTGTTAAAACTACGTATTTAAATAAGTATGAAGCCCCACAAAAAGTAACATCTAAACAAGTTACCCGGTTTCAGATGCTTATAGACGTTTACATGTTGGCCCCGGCTGCATGCCGACAGTGTGTACACTCGCAAGAAGCACACTCGGTCCTGGATGAAGCGGCTAGGCTAGTTGTGCTAGCCGCTATGGAAAAGCTCGCAAGTTACGCCATTTAGCGTTATACGTTACACCGGAAAAAAATATATTCTTCAGTGGTAGCTTCCCGGGAATAACCGACAAGGTTTCGAGCTACATGCACGTTGTGGAGACTCGTTCCGTCTAACGTGGGCCATTTTGTGCCCTGAATCTCAATGCTACGAGCAGCAAAAAGAACGTTGGATGGATGCGTTAATCTTAATAAAACGAGGCTTCATCTCGAAAATACTTCATCCGAACGGTTACGATGTTAGTCCAACATCGAATAATTAAAATTTCGCGACGGATAAACGACTCATCACATAGATGTTAGAAGATTTCTGTCCGCCAACGTTTTAACATACCATTTTCGTCCAGGGGCTAAGGGAAAAGAGACCGGAAGAGGAGTTTGCGCCCCATAAAACCACTTCCGCACTGTTTCCTGTGCAACACTTAAATGTGTCCCCCCTGTAGCATTTAGCTAATATGCTAATATGTTCAGCAAAAGCGAGCGTTCATTTAATTTCCCTCGTACAGCATTTTGAAAATACAAACAATGTCATAAGACCCGGGGATTTATTTAGTAGTATGTTTTTAGTTGGGCAGAGCACAATATATTTGTATTGTATGTGATCAGTTATAACCCATGCAACGATGAAAGGCGAGCCATGGTAGCCTACTAAGAATAAATGTAAAATGATAGATTGAAAGATAGATTGGTGATATAGCAGCAGGTCTCACAATATCATCCACACTTGAGGTCAAGATGCAGGCTAATTCTAAGACTATTAATATGTTAGTAGTTAGTAAGTTATTATATATTTATAATATATATATTTTATATATATTTATCCATATATATATATATATATATATATATATATATATATATATATATATATATGTTTATTTAATTTAATTTTACAGTGCTTTATTTATATTTACATTTACATATATGTTGTGTATATGCTGTGTATATATATTTTATTTTATGTTATTTTGTATTTTATATTTCACTTTGCACACTTTACTTTATTCACTGTCACTTTCTTTCTTTCTTTCTTATACTTATATTTTATTGTGTTTAGTTTTATCGGGCTGCTTCTGTTGTCACCAAATTTCCCCTTGGGGATTAATAAAGTATATTTCATATACATGTTGATTATAGCAGTGTCTCATGTCTTGTATTTGTTTATATATATATATATATATATATATATATATATATATATATATATATATATATATATATATAATATTGTCATTGTGATCAAGACTATATTTGAAGAGATGGGGAGGAAGTAGGGGTCGTTGACCCCGCCAGCTAATCTTTTATCTCAGTGCCTGTAGCTGGTTCTGAGTTCACTTTTCTTCGTGCTTCATTAGGAGATATTCTGTGCATGTCCAACTGGAGGAGCTCTTGGCCAGACACCCAGAACATGATGGAGGCACTATATGCCATCTGGCCTGTGAGTGCTGCAGGTCCTGAGGGCCATGGCTCGAGAGAACGATGAGAGAACTCTGTTCTTTTTGCTTGGCCGGCGTGCTGACCCAGATTAGGTTATGGGGTACAGAAAATAAACCGATGGATGGCTAAAACCTTATAAATATGCTTATAGGAATTACATTTTTAGGGTTTCATTTGCAGTGATATGCATGGATTACTTAAAGTAAAAGTGTTATATTTACATCAGCTCCAGGGCAAATTTATTCCCCGAGAGTCTGACACCTTCATGACCTGACGTCTCATCAGCTATTTCTTCTTTCACACCCACCATACGGCTCTGTAGCTTGTGAAGGTGATACTGATGCAAGCAGCCCAGATGGTCCAGGGGGACTTTGATGACACATTCAAACAGCTGTCAAAGTGGTGGATCAAATCAATGTCCCCAACACGGTCACCGGCGCTATAAACATCCACTGACTTGTCAGGAGTTTGGCTCTGAGGTTCTGCTGTCATAGTTTATGTTATAGGGCTTTAAATTATCCCCATGCAGGTCCTAAAACAGTGAGGTACTCAGGTTAAGAATACAGTAATGCAGTGAAGAAAATCGCGTGGCTTTCACTTTGACATTAATGCATAAAAGGAATTGTTAAAAAAGGTAAATGATGAGGCGTGAAACCAGGAACAGGAACACAACAACACATGCATTGGTTTGCGTCAGCATTAGATGACGTCGTCTACAGTTTAAGGGCATGTGCGGATACACTTCAGCCTAAGGAGGTCAGGTTAAATTATAAAAAGGCTATTTTAAGAACACAGGTGCATTCTTGTAAAGGAGACCATGACCTTGGTGTTGGGCTGAGTGAGGATGTGAATGAAGCCCGCCGCGCCCCCGTCTGCTGCCAGGCGAGGAAACGGCGCATCCTCCTTCTTTTACATTTCAGTCACGCAGCTTTGCTCAGATTTGAGATAAAGCATGGAGGATGTGTGTGTGTGTCCGTGTTTTCGCTCGCTGCTCGCTGCTCTAAAGGAGAAGGGAAAAAATCGCGCGTTTGCCTTTAACTGATCCATTCTGGAGAAGAAAAAAAAAAAAAAGTCCATGCGCGTAATTTAGAGGAAATCTGCATTGTTTGCATCCGACCGAGCGACTGCACCTCGCCGAGAGGAGCAGCGCACGAAATCCAAACATATCCGGGACGTTTCGTGTTTTTTTTAACGTTTCATGTTTGCAATATACATAAAGGTATAAGAGATATTGTGCCACAGGGCGATTTGCAATTGAGGTCACAGCTGGCGGTTCCTCGCGATGCTTATCATCCAACAGCAATGATGCTGCGGTACGAGGGCAGTGACATCGAGTAGGAAGGTGATGGACAATGCGCTGTCCGGCGGGTACACGACCCCTGTGCTCCTGGTCCTGAATGCAGCGGAGAGAGACACCTAACCGGGTGTCACCGTCTCGCCCTGGATGCTGCGCCGAAGAATGGGATACGCCGACCCCTCGTCGGGTAAAGATATACTCGGCAATCGGTCTCTTTGTTTCATGTTCATTTGCGCATTTGGACTCGTCACACTACTGCAACAGATCCTCTATGGGAAAAACTACATTAAGAGGTAAGTGCACCGGTTATAATCGTTTAGTCGACGTTGATAAACAGGATTAATAGCAGCTTGTTATAATAACAATACAGGCTGTATTCATTTAGCTTTTAAAAAGCATGCATTCACAGCCTTTTTGTGTGAGACTTATTGCCCAGTTAACGATTGAATGGTGGTAAATAGACAATGAATGATAAAATGACACATTGTACGGTATAAATGCAGTAGTGGATGAACTATGTCGGGACACAAGCTTTCATGGCAGAAAACAATAGCAATTAACCATCCATCTTTTTTTCCAGTGGTTTTAATTTTGTTTAAAATATTGTTTTGAATATTTTCTGAAAGCGAAACATCACATTCATACCATACGCAGTGTTCCAGCTGTGTATGGTAATGTTTTCCCTTTCTTCTTTTGTTCCCCCCCAAAAGATCTTTATTTGATTTTCTGTTGCAGCCTTCTTGACTGGTCGTAGCCTACATCTTACAGAGGCAGCAGCGTATCTCGCAATGCAACCGAAAGCTATTGGAGCTGATGATGATGATGATTACTGATATCAACGCTATAAAGATGATGTGTATTTCTTATCGGTCCCTGTTGAATAAATAATTTCACCGGGTTCCAGCTCACACACACAGCCACTGCAGAGCCATGTTTTATAAGACCTCTGCAACAGTATACCTCCCTGATGTGGATGGTCCCTACTCATCCCCCCCAGTTTAAGACCAATATATATATCGGCTAAATCGAAAACCCCTTTTCTTTACATTCTAAGACATATTTCAGTGTGAGACGAGCAGATGCAGAGAAGCCGGGATGTTTTATCTTTAAGTGGCTATAAAACTACAACAATATCTCACTATGAATCTCAAACCCAAACTTGCCCCCCTCCATCTCCAGATATTATAGCGCATATTATGTTAACTTCAAAGTAACATATATGTGCTTCAATCTGAAAGCCCCCCCACAGCTGCTAACCCCTCCCCCCCCCCCCCCCCCCCCCGCTGGGCTGGTCTGATGATACCTAATGTGGATTCATGGCACCTCGACCTCTGCGGTGAGGTGCATGCATTCGGAAACACACACGCACATGCGCACACACACACACGCACACACACGCACAGACACGCACGTTCCTTTGCCTGTGTCCTCGGAGAGAGGGGGGAACAAGCCACCCGACAGAAAGCAGTGGGATCATGCAGCAGCAGCCATTTTGCTACAGTCTGTCTGCACACACACCTCGGTGCATGTGGGGGAGAGAGGGAAGAGTGAGAGACTGAGAGGGAGTGATGTTTGCCTGTGTGTGATGCAGAGAGAGAGAGAGAGAGAGAAGGGGGGGAAGACGTCATCTTATGCCATCTTTTCAAGCGTTAAAAAAAAACAGAAGCCGTTGTCCCCAGGTTGGACCACACCCAGCCGCTCATCCTGCTGAACCCAAGCATGACAACGTGCTGCAGACGTGTTGTCATGAGCTCTACTAAAAAACAAACAGCTCTTTGCAGTCGAGGCCAGAGCAGCAGCAGAGGAGACATTTGGATGCACAGATTGGATCGAAAGCTTCTAGGGAGGAAGAGTTTCATCACTCGTACACCAGCTCACTCCACGTCCATCACATGCCCCGAGGCCAGAGGGCTCGGCTCTAACTCGCCCATTAGAGTCAGAGACGTCACAATGAAGCAGGTCGCTGCTCGCCTTCACATCGAGATTAGAGAGGCATCAGTCGCTGGAGCCGGTTGGATAGTAAACATCCAGAAAATAAGTGGCTCGAGATTTCATTGTCAGTCGATCGTTATCGATCGACTGACAATGAAATCTCGAGCCACTTATTTTCTGGATGAAGTGAAAAGTGAAAAGAGTTTACAATTTACTCACTTTCAAAACCAGAAATAAACAAATGATTGCGTTCAAAAACTACATTAAATATGACTATTAAAACGTCCTTTTCGGTGCTTGTGACTGTCCAGTAGCCTTTCTTGATGCATTATGTTTTGGGCTTGAATTCTAAACAGCGTTTCTTGTTTTTCACAGCTTTACATATAAATTGATTATACCTTGGCAGCCAGAACCGCTAACTCATTATTTATGAGAAACAACACTTACTAACACTATTTACAGGAGGTGTGCTAAAATATAGAAGACAAAGACAGTGTGTAAAAAAAAGTATACAATAGTCCAGTTAATCGACAACTTATCCAATAGCGAGATCAAGAGGAGCACACTTCTGTTTTTACAAATACAAACAGCATTTTGTGTATTAAGTGCCCATTGTGGACAGGAAATACCCTGTGGACGTAATAAATGGACATCTGAGTCAAAGTCCAGACCTTCCCTAAAAACCAGCCCAGTCACAGAATCCAATATGTATAAACGTCCTTCCTGTTTTCACATCCCATTAAGGACATGCGGCAGAGCAGGAGCACATTAGTGCAGCAGAGCAACTCTGTGCTTGATGTTGTCTGAGCTAATGCGTAGATTACTGGCCTCAGACGGGAGGTAAATGGACTCCTAATGTCTGAGCTGAACACCATGTGACCCGCATGTGAGTCAGTGGGAGACTCATGCGATTGGTTGTGGTTTTATTGGCAGCCACCCGATTGGAAAATATCCAATAATACACGTGTTATGGATCAAGTCAAGCTTTACGGGCTGTGTCTTGGTGAGGATTTAGATTAATGGTTTAAGCGAGAACATTTTCTGTTGTATGCACACATCCTGAACCGAGGAACACCTTTCTGGTGATGTAGAGCAGTGGTTCTCAAATGGGGGTCCGCGAAGGCACTCCAGGGGGTACGTGAGATTTAATTAAATCTATTTAAAATTAACATCCATAAAAAAATCCTTTAAAAATAGTTATTTAATAAATATTCAATAAAACACAAGTGTAAGTTCATAAACTGAATTGTATATTAAATAGGCAATTTAATTTAATGATCCTAAAAACCCAGAGTCCCCCCCATATCAGGATGGTTCGACCCAACGTGGCACACGCTAACGGTCCAGACCCGTCTATCACTGCCGGCTTTTAAAATCAAATAATGACGTTGTGGTTGAAGAGTACTCATATAATCATATAAGTCATATAATGATATTATATAATATGTAATATAATGCACCCAGAAAGGCTTTTTGGGTTCAGATTCAGAGTCACATACGAAGACTTCCATAACAACCAGTCGGTGACGGGAGGAGTTGTCACATCTGGATGGAGTGTGACTCTTCATAATGGAATTTCTTTTCATTACAATGTTTATTTTGAGTCAATTGTCACATCCGTCCTGGTGCTTTGAGCCAACGCACAACATCTGTTTATGATCCACAACAAATATACACACTTTACTAAAGCATGTGTATTTTTGTTCCAATGGGTACTCAGACTGGAGCAAGTATTACGACATTAACACATGATTGTTTGGGTGTTTTCATGGGAACAACACACATGTACCACATCCACAGCTGTCTAATCCACCATGACATACACTACAGTTAAAAAGTGTGGGGTCACCCAAAGAGACAATTTCGTGTTTTCCATGAAAACTCACTTTTATTTATCCAATGAATTGCAAAATTAATAGAAAATATAGTAAATACATTGACAAGGTTAGAAATAATGATTTTTATTTTAAATATGAATTGTGTTCTTCAGACTTCAAGCTCAAAAGGAAGGCCAGTTGAAAAGCTTCTCTGACCAGCATAACTGTTTTCAGCTGTGCTAACATAACAAAAGGTTTTTTTTTAAATTCGACCCCTCCGCTAGTCTTCTAAGGCGACAACACAATGTGCCATTAGAACACTGGAGATGGGCCTCTATACAACCGTGTAGATATTTAATTATTTTTTAAACAGGTGTTTCAACCGAGAATAATCATTTACCACGTTAATAATGTATAGAGTGCATTTCTTAATAATTGAATGTTATCTTCATTCAAAAAACATGCGTTTCTTTTTTCTTCTAAGTGACCCTAAACTTTTGAACGGTGGTGTACAGTATATCCAAGTTTTAGGCCTTGACGTTATTTAAAGGACCACGATCTGCATCGGGAGTTTTTCGATTGCCTCTCGACATGTCGATGACGAGCTAGCGGCTAATAGCAGATGGCGCTAACAGAGCTAACGGTGCAAATTACAGCCAAAGTGCTGACAGAGCTAACGGTGTTTACCGGAGGGGGAACTGGAGAGTTGCTGCTTTACATTTCGTCAAAGTAGAGCGCATGAGGCCGATGTCGTGTGGGAGCGGCCCTTCAGGAGCCTCCGTCGACTCACAAGGAAACAAACATTTTGCTAGGAGAAGCGACTTCCTTCTCTATCTGTTGCTGCTTTGTGTTCTATAAACAGACTGTCAACCAACTGATGTCTCTAATCTCCCTAAAATTAAGCGAGGGCAATGACCGCCCCCCCCCCCCTGCTCCAAATGGCCTCCTCTGGTGAATTCACTGCAAAGGTTTTAGCGGAAATAGATGCAGCAGAGCCCAAAATATCAAACCTCTTATAGTCGCTCTGCAGCCCGGTTAGAACACATCGTGCTGCTTCTGGTCATTATAGACATGTTTGTGTTAAAAATGTACGGTCGTCCAATCCAAGTTGAGATAATCCCTGAAGACTTTTACAAGTAATGGCTAACAATATGGTCTAAACCAGGGGTGTCAGACTCATGTTCACCGTGGGCCACATCAGCATCACGCCGCCCTCAAAGGGTTGTCACGGAAACATATAAACGTAAAAAATACTACCTAACTTATTGCTAAATAACTCTCTTTGCATTTTATTATTGTTCATTTTAGTGTAGAAATATTGTAAGAAAATGTCTCTAATATTATAACATAAATCCATTTAATTTGAAACCTTCAAAATAAAAGCACAGCATTCTTACATTTCTTTAAGAATGAAGAATGAATATGTCTTTCAAGATGTCAGGGGCCACATGAAATGATGTGGCAGGCCGGATTTGGCCCGCGGGCCTTGTGTTTGACACCTGTGGTCCAAACCCTCGAAATCTACTCTTGGCATCTCTTCCTCGGCCGTCACGTGACATTCACAGCAACATTGGGGACAGTTATTGCCCCTCCCTTAAAGTCCCTTCAATATATCAAACTGAAAGTCTCCAGTGTTGCAGGATGTGGGCGATGGAGTCATAGCCAGGATAGGAACAGCCCGGCAGACCATAAAGGAGCCCCTCAAACCATGATGTCATGACCCGAGAATTCATTCTAACCATGTTTGTTTTCCTTGAGCCAAAAAGCTGGTCCATCTTAATGTATATATGTGTGTGTGTGTGTGTGTGTGTGTGTGCAAATTTGATTTGGGCTTGGTTGTATGTGACTTTTTGCACACTGAGGACAATAAATTACAAATAAACTGATTCATTCTCTTACTAGTGCGCAACAGTTTAGCCGACTCAAAGGGGACGAGACAGGAAATTGGACCGGGCCCGTTAATTTCTTGGATGATGGATCTCTGAAGCCGGCCAGAAATGGAAGGAAAAGGTACCTTTCCAGCGTGACCTTCTGCACAACACCTCTGAGAAAAGAGAGTGTAAGAGAGAGAGAAAGAGATTGAGAGAAAGAGAGATTGAGAGAGAGAGAGTGAGATTGTGAGAGAGAGAACATAAAAAAGTTTCTAATACATTTCATATAGTGACGACCCAGCCCTGCATGTGTGGACTGGGCCGCTGTTACCTATGCAGCAGACTACTGATGCTTGAGAGAATAAAAGCTGCAGCACATGTACACGTTTTTTGCTCTATTGTTTTGTAAAGTCTGCAGGTTGAGGAAGTGAGCAGGGGTGGTGATGTCACAGGACTACAAACACAGATTTAACTCCATTTAACTCTTAACCTGTCTGCATGTTGACAGATGTTTCCGTCAGAATTTTCAGCCAGATTCACAGATCTCCGTAATAGTCACACCCTGCCTAGCTGATATTAAGAAGAAAAAAAAAAGGTAGGACAGTTTGAAGGCATTTTTAGTATTTTCACAGAAACCCAAGAATGCCTCTTTTTTTTTCATTACTCTGAAAGGTATAAACTCTCATATTTTTTCAGTGGTGGTTGCACTTCAGATTTGCTCTTGCATGTTGTCTGATCCCGTCCACCTCGACCCCAGATCCCCATCCCCCCCCCCCTCCCCCTCCCCCCTCCAGAAGCTGGTTGAACCACGGTCTCCTGTTGATGTACTGGCTTCTCCTCGTACGTCTGTGTCCCATCCAGCACCCATCTCTCTCTCTCCGAATGCCTTGTCCTCCTCAATCTGTGTGTCATGTGTCCTGCACAGCTCTGTGTGTATGCCATATACATAGCGTGGACACTTCTCTCTGCTACCCCCCTATCTCCCCTTCTCACATCTGCATTGTCTCTCTCTGCGACCTGGAGTTACCCCCACCCCGCCCTTTTTTTTACACATTTAAAACCCCCCAGGCCCCACCAAAATAAAAGCTCTAAATTGCGCCGAGCAGTAGACGTCAGTATCTGTAGTAAAGTGCTGGTTTCTCATTCTGCATTGTACAATTATCCCTAAAATTCCACATGAGGTGAAATTCATCTCATCAGGTGATTTGCTGTTTTGCTTTTAGATCTGAACAGAGAACGCTTGCAAAGGTTTTCATCATCTTAGCTAAAACGAGCACGAAAAGAATAGAAAGCCGATGCTCCTCAGAAATACATCATCAGGTGGATGTAGACAACCAGTTTCATCGTTCCTCACGACTTCATCCAAGCATCTTGTTCCTTTAATGCATCTCTCCACTGTATTGCTTGTTGTGTTCACTTATTATTTATATGAGTTGTTTTGTTTCCGTTAATAACTCGCCTCGTTTGCCTCCACAGACAAAGTTAATATTCTGCAATATAATCCATCTTCCACAACATCTCACTCCATCTTATATATATCGGATGTGACAAAGACCAGTATTGATTCTCGCCAAATACACAGTGCGATTAATATTTTAGTTTTAAATTGAGGTGTAAATTTGAAAGATATATTATGAGATTTAGAGCTCTCCAAGATTTAGATACACCCCAGAAGGGGTATATTTAGAAAACTATGATAACCGTAGATATCGCTGTTTTTAATAAAAGTAAAATGAGCTGTTTATTTATAAATCAAACTAATTTATTTACAGTCAAGAAAAGGAAAATTATAGATCAATCAGTTTTGGCTTTCATGGAAATTTAGTACAATTTATTTTAAGATAAAATAAGATAATTCTTTATTATTCCCGCAGTGGGGACATTTACAGGATTGCATTATGGGTAAAGTGCACACAAAACATAGTAAGATAAAATACAACAATAGAAAATAATAAATAAAATAATGCTACAAAATAATAAATAATAAATAATAAACAATGAATTAATAAAAACAGAAAATATAATAAGTTTTAATAGTTTCTGATTAAAATATTTTTTTGGGTAGTTATTATAAATTATTTATATGTACTTTACTGTGGGGACATTTACAGGATTGCATTATGGGTAAAGTGCACACAAAACATAGTAAGATAAAATACAACAATAGAAAATAATAAATTAAAAAAAATAAATTAAATAATACTGCAAAATAATAATGAATAAATAATAAACAATTAATAAAAAAACAGAAAATATAATAAGTTTTAATAGTTTCTGATTAAAATATTTTTTTGTGTAGTTATTATAAATTATTTATACATACTTTACTGCCTCACACAAAAAATAGAGCCTCTCATATTCACTACACTGCGATATCTAATCCATCATTTAACTCCTTTTCTCTTTGTTACTCTTCTAAATCTTGATTATCGATACACATTTTAATCCCAAGATGTCCACATTAAACCATGCTAGTTTTAATCATAACCAATCAAATTAATGAAAATATGAGAGGTATCACCTTTCTTTAGTGAACAGATCATGTTGGTTGAGACTAAGATGTAATATAATCTGGAGTGTCCAGTGACTCATATGCTGCTGTCTTTGACGCCTGAAATCAGTTGCATCACTTCCGTCATCTGTCATCCCACGCCATTCTAGTATTTCATAAAGTAATTGTATAGTAAATATAAGCTGTTTTCCTTTATCGTGTTCACTGTTTTTTGTAAATATTGCATTTTATCGTCACAGTTGTTTTTTTAAAACTTGCATTAATTCTGTTGGTTCTCTTGTGTGTGGAGAGGTTAAGGCCGAGGATGACTGTGTCTGTGCCTCTAGGTATCTGGAAAACTACGATGGCTCATATGAGTACAACTCCACTGCATGCAGGGAGCTCAGACAGGAGATTATGGACGTCAAGGGCTTGTCAATGTGAGTGGTCGCCATGACGCAGCGGGAGCTGGACACATTCAGAGTCATGTATTTCTTTCCCCGAGGTGATGCACACGGTCCCCTAACGTCTTCTCACATCACAATTTATTGCCAACGTTTAACGCTCACAGTCAACGAGTGACACGTTATAACACTTTGGGTGCGGCTGTAGCTCCCGGGGGATGGGCGGTCGTCCCGTAGCCACAAGGTACGCGGGTTTGACCCCCGCTCTAGATTTATGTTGAAGTGTCCTTGAGCAAGACACTGAACCCCCGGGCGCTTCACTGCAGCGCCATTAATAACTGAGGATGGGTCGACTGCAGAGAAGAATTTCCCCATGGGGGAAAAACAAAAGGTCAATTTCCGTCTTTCTGTTCTTTCATTATGGAGCAGATGAGGGCCCAGACTCATTACCCCCCCCCCCCCTCGATGAAGCGGCTGTACAGTCTGAGTATGACTGTGAACATTGTCCCGTGACCTTTTGGCGCGTGACCTTCAGGCTGACCTTTTTAATGCCAACCGTGTTCTGGCAGCTTGACGACGGGCGAGTCAGCGAGAGTCACGGTGCCGCGCCGCCGCCCACAGCTGACCGCCCCTCAGCTCAGAGGAAGAGGTGTCGGCTCAAGGACGGCTATTTACAGACGTGCTTGATGAAGCCACCGTCTTTGTCTGAAGAGGACGTGCAGATCCAGTAGAGCCTGCACAGAATAAACACTGGAAATGATTAGCCCCCCCTCCCCTCCCCCCGCCCCGCTTGACTTTTTTTAGTTGTTTTTCAATGTTTCTTCAATTTACTACCCTCATAAAAAGTTTAATTGGAAACAAATGGATATGCTTCCTCATTCCACAAGTCTCTCTGCCTGTCTGCCAGGGTGAAAACCTCAGAGCTGTTTGAGAGATGGCGAAACCTGCAGGTGTGTCGATGGGAGCAGAACAAGGAGGAGACCAGCAACTACAAGTAAGCATGACACCATGTTTATGTTCATTGTCTATGTCATTTGGTGCTTTAAACATAAACATCTACTTTTCATTCATGTATCACTTTTAATATGAATGGCAAATATATATATAATATATATATATACATATTTATATATAATATATATATATATATATATTAGATATATATAACAAACATTATATATTATATATATATATATATTTATATTATATATATAATGTTTGTTTTATATATATAAAACAAACATTATATATATAATATAAATATATATATGTATATATATATATATTACATTTTCTACCAGTATGTTTCAGAACATTTGTTTTAAAGTCTCAGACATTAATTTTTCCATATTTCTAATGCATGACCACCATTTTATGAAGGTTTTGGGATTTCTGTCAATGGAGTTTAAAAAGATATATTGTTCATAAGAGGTCAACCAGTAAGTTAGACGGATCTTATAGCGTCGTAGTCACCATGTAGAGTTATTTAACTGTAAATCACGACATATACGTGGTAATGCACAGCCATTTAACAGCATACACATGAAATATGTATATTTATTGTAATAACAATGCTTGATAGGCATTTCTGTTCTTTATCACCTCAATTAAATGTGAAAGCCCAGTGTGTGGCCAGAAGAAGGCTCACTAGAATAGAATAGAATTGAAATATACTTTATTAATCCCCAAGGGGAAATTTGTGGACGCAGTAGTACCAATAAACTAAACACACAAGAATAAAATATAAATATAAGAAAGAAAGAAAAAGTGACTGTGCATAAACTATACAAGTGAAATATAAAATACAAAATAAAATATATATGTATATATACACAACATATATGCAAACATATGTATATATATACACAACATATATGCAAACTACTTCCTTATATTTACATTTCTATAAAGTTTGAATGAAATGGAGAAAAAAAATGATTCAAAGCAAAAATGAAATGGTTGATTTTTGCAATAAGCAGAGTCTGTGGGACGGACATTGAGGAGGTAACGCAACTACTCCCACGACACAGGTCACGCTAGTCCTGGTCTTGGTGTGAAGTCGTTGACCGATCCGCTAACTGCCTCCTCTCTCTGGCGTCCTCCTGAAGGATGGCGCTGGCTCGCTGCTGCAACGCTCCCTCCTTCCTCTTCACCACCAAGAGGAACACGCCTGCAGGGACCAAGCTGAGGTACGAGGTGGACACCAGCGGCATTCTTCCCATCACCTCTGAAGTCTTCAAGATGTTCCCAGATGTGAGTTCAGCACTTGTTTCTGATCATATTGGCTTTTTGGATTTTTATTTAAATTTCAAGAGCCCACAAGTCTGAATTTAACCAAACGCGTCTGTTTCATGCAGGATATGCCGTATTCCAAATCGCAGTACAAGAAATGTGCTGTTATTGGAAATGGCGGCATCATCAAGAACACCAAATGTGGGAAGGAGATTGACTCGGCAGATTTTGTGTTTAGGTATACAGGATCAAATCCTTCCGTGTTTGTTTTTGCTGTCTATCAACACAACTTGCAGAGCATGCAGTCACACACACATACTTTATTACTCTTGATATTTTGCCCGTGTCACAATGCTCACGTCTGTGATTTACCGTAATAATTACACAGCTGTGAAGCATTCTGCTCTCGCACAGTGACACTGGCAGATTTATCTTTAAAAGAAATGCATAGTAGATTTAAAATCCTGACTTCATACAAAGGAACACAAAGGCAGGCATCCTATTTCTTCCTTTTTACTTCAATAGGACCCCTGGTATTACATTACATTACATTGCATGTCATTTAGCAGACGCTTTTATCCAAAGTGACTTAAAATAAGTGCATCAACCTAGAGTACAAACTAAGAACAACAAGAATACAGAAAGTAACATTTTCTCAACATAGTCAAACTACAAAAGTACCACAATAAGATATTTAAGAGCCACTGAAGTGATAATCTGTGTTTTCTTCATCTATTGATGATCTTATTTTATAAGCTTTAGCTCGCTAATAAAGTTAGAGTTAGCTTTATGTGTTTTGAGCTGACTAGAAATAATAAAACTGTAAAAAGGTCTTAAATGTAAATCTCTAGGTCTACTACAAGCTCCGCCTCCCGCAGCGTCATAGGCCGGCCTCGTTCAGGTCGCTGAGCCACGATGGGACATTGACTTTTGTTGTTGTTGTCACTTACATTTTTTATTTGTTTGGTGATATAAACATAAAACAATAACAAAAATGTCAGACATAAACATATATATACACACATATACTTACACCTACACCCATACACCTACACCCATACACACACACACACACACACACACACACATCCATACAAACATACATACATACAGTACATATAAATATACACACACACGCATATACACATACCCTCCCCCCCTCCAAAAACAAAAACAACAACAAAAAATAAACCAAAAAACAACAGCAACGATAAAAAACAACAAAAAAGACAACAACAACAAAAACAACCCCAGCACCCTCTTAATGATCTTTTACTTGTAAGTTTGTATACACCACCCTGCATCTGTATTTGCAATCCCCTCAAAACCCAAATCCAGCCCCTGACTATTGACCCCTCCTCTAATTTGTAATAAAAGCCATCAGACTTTCCCATGCTTGGTCAGTTTGGCTTCAACTGTTCTTCACATTGGCGATCATACTTTCAAAAGCAGCCGTCTCCGTCATGAGTTTTAGCCAGTCTGTGAGCGTGGCCGATTGACCTGTTGAGGGGCGGGGCTTAGCAAACAAGCCCATCTCCTGATCACAGCCATAGGATTCCCAGTGCAGCCCACCAGCTGCTTCCTTTGTGTCACATCCACTTCACAGAAACCGTCATCAGTGGACTTGTGCTTTCTCCTCTGCAGGTGCAACATCCCCCCCATCAACGAGAAGTACTCGGCCGATGTCGGCACTAAAACAGATCTTGTGACAATAAATCCGAGCATAATCACCGAGAGGTACTGTAAATAGAGGACTGAGCGAGAAACCAGTCTTCTCTCTCTCTCTCTCTCTCTCTCTCAATCAGTCCTTCTCACGTTTCGCCTCCTCCACAGATTTCAGAAGCTGGAGAAATGGCGGCGACCCTTCTACGAAGTGCTCCAGAATTACGAGAACTCCTCCGTGGTGCTTCCCGCCTTCTACAACACCCGCAACACCGACGTATCTTTCAGGGTCAAGTACATGCTGGACGACTTCGAGTCCCCGCAGGGCGTGTACTTCTTCCACCCGCAGTACCTGCTCAACGTGCAGCGGTTCTGGGCGGTGCAGGGCGTGCGGGCCAAGCGGGTCAGCAGCGGCCTGATGCTCGTCACCGCCGCCTTGGAGATGTGCGAGGAGGTCCACCTCTACGGTTTCTGGGCGTTTCCCATGAACCCCTCCGGCATCTTCATCACCCACCATTACTACGACAACGTGAAGCCGCGGCCGGGCTTCCACGCCATGCCCCACGAAATCTTCAACTTCATTCACATGCACACGCGGGGGATCATCAACGTGCACACGGGGCCGTGCACGTGATCGCCCCCCCCCCCCCCCCCCCCTCCCCCGTCACGTTCACCCGTCGGTTCGTTTGTTTCGGTCAGGGAGACACTTCACTATATCAGAAAAGAGAGTTGCCTTCGGAGCGCACACACGTCTGCACAGTGGAGCCGTCTCTTTTCGATGTGTACCTTAAGGAGTGTATGTAGCCAATCGAATCACTAGGGTTATCTCCGACTCTGTACCCAGAGGATGCTTGTTTTTAATGTGTAGAGTGGTCTTCATAGTGATGTTGTTTCTGTGAAGTTTTCTAGTGGCTCTGCTGTTTGTTTTCTACTCGACATTGCACAGATATTTACGCTGACATGGGCCGCAGTGGGTGTCTTTGTGAGAGAGAAAAAAGCTACAATTACAACATCCAATTGTCTACTTTTGTAATCTATTTCCTATCGACCAGATTCACTGGGTAAATATATGAAGAAAAGAAAAGAACACTATTAAGATGGCCTGTTTTCAGCCGCCTACTTCCTCCCACTTACAGACACCCTCGCATATTTCTGGGGGGGGGGGGATGCAGGGGCGAGGGTTCTTTTTTTTGGGGGCTTGTCATGGTTTTTGGACCAACGCTTGATAGATATTTCAAAATGTCACCACGTGGGCAGAACTCGATGCCAATGAGCGTACCGTTGAGCGACCCGGTCCCTCGTTGTCATTCATGTCTTACGCCATGCTGCCTTATGAGATATCGAACCCCCTCTGTATGATATGCAATGCACCCGTGTGTTCTGCTTATCTGAAAATACATAAACATCAAACTAAATTGTAGTTATATTCTTGCATCAAAGGATATTTAAGACTCTCTAAGGTACAGAAATACATGTGTGGTTCTCTGCGTATATTCTATTGGAATTAGCGAAGTCTTAACCCCTGTGAACTCATTTCATAATCATGTAACGCTCTGCATGACTTTGTATAGGTGGCTTTGTGTGTGCTTGCTTCAATGATCACTGAAATGTTTACACGTCAGCCTCCATTGGAGCTCACAGTGCTGTTGGGGATGTATAGACAAGCTTTTACACAGAGAGGATTTGTTGACTGTACAATAGGTCTTATTGATCAAAGATGCACGAAGATGGTTGCTGCCCTTTTGTGAAATGCTACGCCACTTTCATTTCCACTGTATTGTTTCCCCCTCCTATTTGATATGTGGACATTCCGCTCCAGAAAGCATTGTACATTTACACACTGGAAAGCTGCGTGAGTTTTTACTGTTTATTTAGTTTTACACTGACAAAAGGTTCCAAGCGACTGTAACATCACATCGAGTTTCTCCTCTGGTCATGCTCTGCTCGGCACTTCTCCATGTTCTCATCATTCGTACAGAGTAATTGTGTGTTTATGCACAAGAGATGTAAGTTCAGCAAATATGAGCACCAAAAATGTTTTCGCTTGACCACTAAATTGTTGCACAGAAGACACAACTGAATCAAGAACGGGAAAGGAAGGGAACTGGTCTGTGTACTGGAAGGTGATGTATAACAGTGCTTCTTAACTGAGTCTGGATCATTCTTTATAATGGTATTGTGTTTGTAAATAAACTTGTTTGGATTTTCTCACTTTATGTTCATGGATTACTCATTATTTTATGCATTAATATATATATAAGTATATATTTATACATATATATATATATATATGTATAAATATATACAGTATGTATTTATTTATATATAAATATATATATATATACACACACGCATATATATATTTCTTTTTTAATACAAACATAATATTTAAAATAAATAAATACATTATATATATATATATACAGTATATGTGTGTGTGTGTGTGTTTGTGTGTTTGTGTGTGTATGTGTGTATGTGTGTGTGTGTGTGTGTGTGTGTGTGTGTGTGTGTGTGGATAGCACCAGGAGCACACTGCTGCACTAATTGAGCTCATTCACTACATATTAAAATTATACATTTGCCACAAAAGAACAAGCATTCATATGCTGCCTGATTTACAAAAGGTGATGTGATGATTTTATGCTTGCAGAAGACACACACAATGCTAATTTAACAATCTCATCTTAGATCAGTTAACCTCCGGTTTGTCAACACCTCAATTATTAAGCAGCGGCCGGTGTCAGTGTCCTCTCACCGACTGACTTGACGATGGCTGGGAATATGGCAGATCATATCTGAGTCATGCCGTGGCTGTTGAGATCATGTTTAGTTTCTTTTCTGTTGGCGAGCTCAAGAAAGATGAATAAATCCAGTTAGAGCGATTTTAACCGTCCAGAAGTGGTTTAATTGAGGGCGATGGTTTTATTTAGGTTGGTGGTCGGCACGGGAGAGAGCAGACCTCTGAGGCCATGCCCCCTTTTGCAATTTTCCTAAAATGGAAAATAATTAGTGTGCATCTGCCCCGTGATTCGGATCAGCTCCAAAAAGTAACGCGTATCCTTGTTCTAGGAGCATCGGGCCAGTAGCGGTCGGCCTTGGAAGATGTTTTATGCTGATAAACAAACTAAAGATAAATATTATTACATGAATGTTGTATATTGTGATTAGTTGGGAGTGACTCCTCGGCGCATGGGGTCAGAGGAGATTTGACTCGGTGCTGTCATCCGCAGGTTGGGTAATCTGATGTTGAAAGATCAATATGACCAACGTGTGCCCTTCCCCTCGACTCCTATCAGGTGACATGTGGCAGCAATAAGTCTAATGGGAGGATTTGGCTCACAGTTGCAGATGTGTACGCCAGAGGGAGAGAACCTGCAGAGAGAAGTCAGAAAGAAAATAATCTGTTGTTTTACATACTTTAAATGTTTATATAAAGTGGTACTAGACTAGATTAGATTAGATTAGATTAGATAATCCTAATTAGTCCCACAGTGGGGAAATTGCAGGATCACTGCAGCGGGTGCACATTAGAGCATTAATACAAGATCAAAATAAAATATAATACGCAATACTACTTAATACTAAATACTAATACTAAAATACTAAATATACAGAGGGAACAAAATACATAAACAAGACAGTGACCAAAGTGAATTTTCAGCAGGTTAAAGTGTGCCACTGTACTAGTGTATGTTATTGTAAACATGTATGTTAATGTTAACATGTATGTTAATGTGAACATGCATGTTAATGTAATCATGCATGTTAATGTTAACATGTATGTTAATGTGAACATGCATGTTAATGTGAACATGCATGTTAATGTGAACATGTATGTTAATGTAATCATGCATGTTAATGTCAACATGCATGTTAATGTCAACATGCATGTTAATGTAATCATGCATGTTAATGTCAACATGCATGTTAATGTAATCATGCATGTTAATGTCAACATGCATGTTAATGTACACATGTATGTTAATGTAATCATGCATGTTAATGTACACATGTATGTTAATGTAATCATGCATGTTAATGTAAACATGCATGTTAATGTGAACATGCATGTTAATGTAATCATGCATGTTAATGTAAACATGCATGTCAATGTAATCATGCATGTTAATGTCAACATGCATGTCAATGTAAACATGCATGTTAATGTAATCATGTATGTTAATGTAATCATGCATGTTAATGTAATCATGTATGTTAATGTAATCATGTATGTTAATGTTAACATGCATGTTAATGTAATCATGTATGTTAATGTGAACCAATGCTGTTGTTTTTAAGTATTTAAGTATAGATTTTTGATTTTTCAACACTTTTACCCTCTATAAATCAATACAGTACCGTAACTAATGAATAGTGGATGTAAGGAATGGCTGCATCAGGCAGCATTATGCTAAGCTAAAGGCTAACCTGACTGCCCGCTGTGCACTTATAAGATAACTGAAACAAGAACACATACAAGCCTATCTTACTGCAACACAAGGGACCCCTAGTCCTGTACGCATGTCTCCAGAATCAGTCATCGGCTCACAATGGGTCGTATCTGAGGAAGCGATTGGACACTGAGGCGATGAGTGATGACCTTTGATCAGACAGTGAGCGCTGTGTGCGGCGACGACGGCGGCGCCTCATGCCTCAGCCGAGTGGAGCGAGGCGCTCACCACGGCTCGCTGACTGCAGTTCATTTGTACTGTTGGACTAATAACGGGCCTCGCATGTGAATCCCCCTCTGTGTGTGTGTGTGTGTGTGTGTGTGTGTCCTATTCATGGTTTCTCCTATTTAAATGATTTCATGAATAATTAAAACCATTGCACAAACAGAAAAAAAAACATTATTATAAGTTCATGATTTGATTGATATTCATCTTATTTTAGATATTAGATGTACAAAATAATCATTTGAAGAATTACAACCACTGCACACATTATAGAGAATTCAATCATTATAAAATGTATACATTTGATGCTGTATTAAACTATCATTTGCAAAAAAGAACTTTAATAACAACACAATAAGAATGATGAAAGCCAGAGTGCCCGTCCGAGGTTGTATACCTGTAAGAAAGAAAAGTGAATAACTTGGTGTTACAGATAAATACATAGACCTAAAACAACCCTTCTGCCTATAGGGGGCGCTCTCATTATTTAAACGGACATCAACCTAACAGACTAACTGAATAGCAATGTTGTGAATTCAATAGCAAGAGTAAAACTATTAATATCACAAAATGGTACAGAATAAACCTGCATTCTAATTTGTATAACACGTGATGAATAAAAGTGAGACATTATCATCATAACGTGACTTTAAGTAACGTCTGTTCCAGTGGAAGCTTCCCATTCATGGGCCCTGCACTGTAGTTTTCGCGCTGCTCCTTTAATTAAGTGGACACTGAAGCCGAGACAGACGTAAATCATTGCTCGGTCAATATTTACTCATCCATAGTAAATCTTAAGATACACTCAGTTTGATACCATTCATGCATTTCTGTTACTTACATATGATATACACTACCGTTCAAAAGTTTGGGGTCATCGAGAACATTTTGTGTTTTCCATGAAAACTCACACTTTTATTTATTAAATGAATACAAGATGAATACAAAATATAGTCAAGACATTGACAAGGTTAGGAATAATGATTTTCATTGTAAATATTAATGTTGTTCTTCAAACTTGTCGCTCAAGGGAAGGCCCGTTTTAGAGCTTCTCTCACCAGCATAACTGTTTTCAGCTGCGCTCACATAAAAAGGTTTTCAATGTCAAGGAATAATCTGTTTGTGGAAAATGCAAAATAAAAAGTTATACAAATTATTTAAAAAAGTGTTTCAAGGGGGTTCTACCCCTCTGCTAGTCTTCTAAGGCAATAACACAAAACTGGAGATGGGCCTCTACACACCTCTGTAGAGACTTCATTAACAAAAAGAGAATAGTCATTTACCACATTAACTATGTAGAGAGAGTATTTCTGATTAATTTTCATTGGAAAAACAGTGCTTTTTCCCTTTTTTCTAAGTGACCCCAAACTTTTGAACGGTAGTGAATACACGGAGCTACACGTTCTATAAGGGAGGGCGAGGTTGTGTGTGTGCTGATGCGTGTCCGTCTGTCTATCTGTCTGTGTGCCTGTGACTGCTGGTAAAAGCGAGACGCCCCCGGCCCGTAAAGCGATCCTAACACCATGAATAATGGAGAGTGCCGTGGCAGAGAGGATAAGTTCTCGTTGCAAGGCTCCTTTTTCACGGGGCTTTCTCCCGTGGGTCACGTGAGCGCCGAAGCGATGGTCGTTTTTCCCGAGTGGTGCGCGTTAGTCATGTAGCCCCATACCGCCCGCGGTGGGAGACGTCCCGGTAGCCATTCCACCTCCTGCGAGGCCCGAGTGTGTTTACCTGCAGCGGCACGCGCCCACGCTGCCCTGAACGCCACGGTACTACAACCTCTCTGCAGCCAAGGGTCAAATGAATTGTCTTACGCCATTAGAAACTCAAGGCAGCACTTACGAAACTAAAGGCCAGGGAAGTGGATGAATTAAAGATGCCGTCGAAAAAGAAAAAATCCACAGCTTCGGAAGAAACCGAAGAGGTCGATGACGAAGTGGAGGAAACGGAGCCAAGGCTAAAGGAGCGTAGCAACGGGGTGACCCGTGGGGACACCGCGAAGGGAGAGAAGAGTCGGAGGAAACACAAGAGCGCGGAGAGCTCTGAGAGTCAGGAGGCTCCGGAGAGAGAGAAGAAGATAAGAGAGGGGGACAAATCCAAGGAGAAGAAGAAGAAGAAGAAACCGGGCGATGGTGTAGAAGGTGGTGCTGTGATTGACAATGAGGCGGTGGAGGGTGAGCAAAACAATAATGAGACCAAGACCAATTCCAAAAAGGAGAAATCAGGGAAGCTCAAAGAGGAGGTGACTGAGACCGCTAAGAAGGAAAAGAAGAAAAAGAAGAAGAAACCCTCCACAGAGAGCCCGGAGGAAGAGGAGGAGATGGGATCCAAGGAAAAGAAGTCGAAAGACGGAAAGAAGAAGAAGAAGTCTCACGACGACGGGGACGAGGAGCCCTTGATCGAGGAGCAGGAGGAGGAGGAGGAAGACTCGAAGAAAAAGAAAAAGAAGAAGGCGAAGAAGGGGTCGGTGGACAGTGATGAAGATAAGAAGAAGAAGGGGAAGAAATCCAAAAGTAAACAGGTGGACTATGGCGTGCTCTACCAGGAGGAGCTGATGAACTACCACACAGATTCATCCGATGGATACGAGGACGAGTACTACAAAAAGAAAGGTACGGATTTAACTTTAGAGAGTTAGAGAGCAATTAAGCCCCACACGTTGTCTTCCAGGCACGTCTCAGTTACCTGACAGATGCACTTGACCAGTTGGTGTTTGCCAACTGGTCAAGTCTTGAATACAGTGTTCCTCCTGCCCAGAGCACCCAGGGGAATCCCTCTCTGATTGTTCCTGGGTGAAAGCTCAGTTATGTTCCACGTGAATGGAGCCAAACAGAAGCTCGGGGCAGACAGGTGCTGGGCGCCGGCCCAGTCTCCGGGCTGCAGGGAGAACCACGGGGCCAGAGGGCCGCGAGCCAGAGCAGCTTTCAAGTCTGCCACCCGAAGAACAACATCATTAGGAAACGTTTAATAAACGTGTCTGCAAAGACGCTTTAAAGCCCCACTATGTAGTGTTTCCCTTGTAGCGCCCCCTTCAGGTATTTAACGTGTACTTCAGTGTGGTAAATACCCAGTTACGATAGATCAGGGGTCATGAACCTCTGGCTCTGAGCCATATATGGCTCTTCTGGTGACGCATATGGCTCTTTTGAGTTTGAGTTTGAGTTAATAATAATCTCCTCCGCCCCCCTGTAACTTTCTCTCTCCTCCAGATGACAGCAGCAGTAATGTCAGGTCCCTTTCTTAAAGACGTCTTTGTTCTTTTATTAAACTAAAGGTCTGTTATTGGTCGTCTCCACAGCAGCATGTCTCTGTCTCTACGTCGCGTAGCGGAGACAATAAAAAGTCCCCTGTGAGGTGGACTGGACTATGTGACGCTGGTCATCATGACAGAAAGCAGGTCCAAGGACCGGGCGCTACAACATGTGACATAGTGGAGTTTTCTGCCATATTAAAAGACATTATAGCGTCACATTTTTTTTCAAGCTGTTATTTTAAGGTACAATTGTTACAAGTTACATAATATTGCTTTAATGTTCTTACTCAAAATACGTGAATGATGTTCATAGTCAACTTATTCTACGTGTTGTTTTATGTTTGCTCTTGCAATACAACAGCCACTCATGTAGCAACTACGGGATGATATCGATTTTTACGGTTTTGTGAGTTGAAGTGTGAGACATTGACGTTGAACTGAAGGTGTTTTGTTTTGCGGCCTAAACAAATAAATTAAAACCCAGGATGCGAATGCAGGTCTGTGGCATCACAGTTGTGTCTTTAGAAGCATATTTACATTAGTATTACATAAATGCAACTTCTTATGAAACAGGGTTGCCATGAAGCAGTGTTTGGAAAGCACTCAGCTGGATTCAGATGTGTTTGAAATGAGCAAATTGCTCATAAAGACTCCACTTAAAAGCTTTTCGTGGCTTTCCCCCCCATCATGTCGACAGAGAGAGTGCTGCAAATGCAACATTTCTTTTTTCCAGATAATTGCTCCCATGATGTCGCTGATCAAAGTGAATCTGCTATCAGTTTCTGATCTTTAAAGGAGCAGCGAGTGTCCTTGTTAAGTTGCAGTGACACATGGTTGTGTGTCCTTCTTTCTTGCTTCACTGGCTTACTCAGGTCTCCGATACCCCCGGGAGTTCATCAAGGCTCAGTGTCTATCTGATTGTATCAGCTGTCTCTCTTTTTCTTTAATCTGGCTTTAATAGCTCTGCTTCCCGGTTAATTATAGAGCTGCGTCCCCATCGGATCGCTGCCTCTTCGTTCCTCCTCTCCTGGATGTTTTTATGTAATCTGTCTGCTTCTTCTCCATGTCCCCGTCATTCAATACATCCTCTACTTCCACTTCCCTTATGCTTTACTTGATGGGTGTTTTTCCGTTAATTAATTTAAAATTATGCAAACAGTTTAACGCTTTAAGTTCACATAAACTTTTCACCTTGGATACCAGTGAACCGATTCTTCCAGCTCAAAGTACAAAACCAGTGTCCCATACCTTCCAGTGCGGCCTATCCAATGCATGTTACATAACCACGGTGGAGATGAGTTTACATTTGCGTGCAGTAATGCCGCAGGACTATAGAATTACCATTATATAAGCTCAGCTACTGAGTCACCGTCCTACTGCAGATTTAATGTTGCTCCTAGAACTCAAACACAGGTCTGAGTCTCAAAATCGTCCACAAGAAATAAAGCTTGGGTTTGGATTCACGAGCATTCAGCTCATTGGATTCATGGGGACCAAAGTGGAGTGAAAAATGACAGATTAGGCAACAAGCATAGACGAGACATCACAGCTCTCGCACGCTAACTTGACAATGCTAACCTGCCAGTGTTTAGCAGGTAGCATACCGTGTTTTAAAGGTGGTGTTCCCCATCTATGGTAGCCTATCATGCTGAGTTAAGCAAAATAGCACGAAACATAGCTGAGGCTAATGTGTAGAACATCTCTGTTAGCAGGCTAAGTTAAGCTAAATAGCATATGAAACATAGCTTAGGCTAATGTGTATAACATCTCTGGTAGCATGCTAAGTTAAGCTAAATAGCATATGAAACATAACTTAGGCTAATGTGTATAACATCTCTGGTAGCATGCTAAAGAGCATAAACATAGCTTAGGCTAATGTGAATAGGCTACTATATATGGTAGCATGCTAAGTTAAGCAAAATAGCACGAAACATAGCTGAGGCTAATGTGTAAAACATCTCTGGTAGTATGCTAAGTTAAGCTAAAGAGCATACACATAGCTTAGGCTAGTGTGTATAACATCTCTGGTAGTATGCTAAATTAAGCTAAAGAGCATAAACATAGCTGAGGCTAATGTGAATAATATTATTTTTTTCAGCTATAGTTTAAAACTAAAGTATTGTAACTAGTAAATACAGAAATAAAATGTTGTTCTGATAGTAGAACAAGTTGAATGTATGGATAACGTCAAAAGAACACAAACATATTGATAATAGCTAATGAGACATTTGACGTGAAAAAAATACAAACGTGTAAGAGGGGAAAGGTTAGCGGCTCCACAAAGTGAGGATAGGCTTCATCCTTTGGGAACCATCATGAGTCAAATATCAAAGTCACACCCACTAGTTGCTGTGACTCTACAGTCTGTACAACACTTTCCATTTTAAATCGACTTTGCCCTCCAAAAGTGTTGGCGTGTGCAAGTCCACTTTTCTCTTTGTTTTCCTCAAATGACACAAACTGAAGTTGATTTGACAGACTTCCTCCTCCTCCTCCTGTTTACCTTCCCGTCAGCTCAGGAGCTCGGTCAAACGAAGAGACACATTTGTGAAATGTGAGAGAGGCTTGTCTGGCGTGTCACATCAGACATGGATTCGCCGCAGATTCGCCGCATTGAATTCCCTGGCGAGCGTGCATGAAAGGAAACATAAAGCTCCTTAATGTTTATAGATTATTAGACACTATCTGAGGATGTGACTTTGTCTTTGTCCTTTTATTCAACCATTAGTTTTACAATTATTTAGTGCTTGACGTACACTACCGTTAAAAAGTTTGGGGTCACTTAGAAAAATAAGAAAGCACTGTTTTTTCCCAATGAAAATGACATTAAATCAATCAGAAATACACTCTCTACATAGTTAATGTGGTAAATGACTATTCTCAGTTTTTTTATGAAGTCTCTACAGAGGTGTGTAGAGGCCCATCTCCATGTTCTAGTGGTACATTGTGTTATTGCCTTAGAAGACTAGCAGAGGGTGAAAAAAACCTTGAAACCCTTTTTTTTTAAATAACTTTTTATTTTGCATTTTCCACAAACAGATTATTCCTTGACATTGAAACCCTTTTTATGTGAGCGCAGCTGAAAACAGTTATGCTGGTGAGAGAAGCTCTAAAACTGGCCTTCCTTTGAGCCACAAGTCTGAAGAACAACATTAATATTTACAATGAAAATCATTATTTCTAACCTGGTCAATGTCTTGACTAGATTTTGTATTAATCTTGTATTCATTTAATAAATAAAAGTGTGAGTTTTCATGGAAGACACGAAATTGCCTGGATGATCCCAAACCTTTGAACGGTAGTGTATGTACCCTGGTGGACTCATCATATAAGATGTGTGATGTTTGTTATCACATGAGCAAAAGGGGCAACTCATTTCCTTCCCTCCTCCTCTGTCTAACCTCCCCTCTCCTCTCTCTTTCAGTGTATGAGGTGGTCACTATCACTGGTGACGTAAAGGGAGCCGGGACGGATGCAAATGTGTTTGTCACCCTTTATGGAGACTTTGGCGTCACGCCCAAGGTCCACTTGGCAAGCAAGTGAGTTTAAAAGGGTGTATGTCATCGTGATGTCATTGTGTTGAAGTGTAAACCTCTAAATCACGTCTCAATGACTTGCTATGCTTTGACTTATTTCCCTCATAACAAGGTTGTGTGCGTCGCTTGAAGTCAATTGGATGCCATTCTGCTTCAGGTTCTGTTGTTGGAAAGAGCTAGTTTAATGTTTCATTGTCAACTATTAACTTTAACCCTTTTTATTCTTTTCTGATCTTTCAGCACAGAAAAGAGGTATTTTATAATCAGTCGGCTAAAAGGATGGTTAAGATGCAGTCCTTGTGCTGAGTTGTATTTTGTATCTAACACTGTATGGGGGAGCATTCCTGGTCGACTTTAACCTCATGCCTATACGGATCAATCACGACGAAATAAATTGTGTCCTTTTGACCTCTTTGTCAAAACTATATCAACCTGAACCTGAAATGTCCTTCGATGTCAGAGAAGCGGCGCACGTTCCACCGAGGTGTGGCTGTAGTGCAGGAATCTCTCTTCTATACAGTCCTTTAAACATGTCGGACAGAGGATATCTGGAGTAAGGAGGAACTATGTGACATGGCCGGTCTTCTTTTCCATTCAGAGGCAAATGAAAGAAGACCACAATGTCATTTCTGTGGATGATCGAATGACTCTCAGGGGATCTCATCATCAGCAGGCTCCCTTTATCTCCCCACACATTGATTGACAGATAGGGTTACCTGTGTAGCGTATAGGATATACCAACTTATTGTAAGGTACACTGGAGCGTGTCACTCACACCTTGAGTTGGTCCCATGCAGACAGCATCAACATGCTATGTATTCAGTGTCTCCGTGCAGGTGGAATACCCAACATGGATGTTGATGAGTCACTTTAGTCATAAGAACATATAGAGCATTAGGAGTTTCACCTTACTCCGATATATATTAGGTCCTGCCTGTATCGTGTGACGAGGGGTTACAACTTTATCACACCATACAGGTAAGGGAGGGTTTCTATGTCTCAAAGCATATTTGCCCGATTAAAGAATCGCGGCAGATTAAAAATGCAACTCTTTGGAAATGTATTTGCGATCACGACAAATTCAAATTGCATGAATTCCAAAGTTTGCATTGGGTTTGCGTTCAGGCATAATCAAGTTCTCCCCATCGTTGTCTTACAGGTGATTTGACATGGAAACAGAGAACGGGGGCATGGGTTTAAACGTGTTCGACAGTAATTCCTTCTGGGCAGTTATTTATTTTTCACTATATGACACTGTGCCCTTAAATTATGAAAGCATGGGCAATGTCTGTGGGTGGAATATTGCAGGGAGATGAGAGCAGGTGGAGATGTGGGTCAGAGACAAAGGCTGGTATTCTCTGTTAATGGAAAAGAGGGTGTCTGATTCTCTATGTGCAGAGGGGGTCCTCAATGCACACACAGCTCTGCGAGGGGTAGAAGTACACAAGGAGGCGTAAACGTTGACCGGGCCGAGCCTCAGGAGGTTTCAGATGATACAGCGAGACCCCTAAGCCGAGTCACTCAGGAGATGTCATTGGCTGCTCCAGTTGTTGCTTGGACTGTGTTTCATTGCCCCCTGTGATCTCTCCCAATCAAGTAGAACACGTCTCTCTCTTTCTCTGTCATACACACACATAACACTCAATTTATCTTCCTCCCAAATTGTAATTTTTTCTTTTTTTCTCCTCCAATTTACAGGAGCCGAACTGCATTTGAGAAGAATAAAACGGATGTTTTCCGTATCAAAACGCACAACGTGGGGCCTCTGAAGAAGCTGAGGTACTACAGCAAATCTAATGTGATAGAAAACCCTGCAGCGCTGGCGGGGATTTGTCATATTGTATATATAAATCTATTCATGCCCCTTTTTTGCATGGCTGCAGCAGATAGCCACAGCTACAGGATGCTGACAGCATCCGTTGATGCTCAGTATACCTCACTCAGGGTACAGCTCACACAGAGGCTCACTCAGGACAGGAACGCTTATCACTTATTTTCCAGCTGTGGCCATCAATGGATTTCAGCCAGTGGCAGAAGGTTAATCCCCATCTGTTGGGAGTTAGTGTCTCACTCCAGAGGAGTTACATCACATGAACGGCAGGATACTAGCCTGAGGTTTCGAAAAGTAGAGGTTCTTTTTTTTTTTTTTTTTTTTTCAGAATTCAAGTTGGTCTTGTTTATTCTTTTTGTCCCACGAGATTACTCAGAGATTCTTTTTTTGTTAGTCTTTTTTATTAAAGGATACATTATCTGCAGAACAATAACAACATGTATATATATATATATATTCTTTTTTTACTGACATTATCTTCCTGTAACTATGAAAAATAAAGAATAAAAATTAACTTTACAGTTATTAGGAACATCAGATATGGTATTAGCCATATCACAGGTAGATATTAAAAAAGTAATATACAACAATAATACAATTTCAGGTAAAGGCAAAGAATACCAGAAACAGCCACAATACCAACACAACAACAGAAATAAAAAGAAACAATATGGTAAAAACAAAAATACAAAAAATAAAATAAATGTAGTTATAAAAAGGGGGGGAGGAGGGGGGGGGAGTCTGTCAGTTTCCTTTTTTTATTTCAGCATTAAAAAGTAGAGGTTCTTTAGAAAATTGAGAATTATAAGGTTTGCTTGGTGCCCCAAGCGTGTTTTAATATTTTTTTACAAAACCTTCTAAACTCAAGGTACAATTTCAAGCATTCTTTGTCTTTTTTATTACTAAATATTATTGATCTTGCATGTCAGATGCAAAATAACTGAGCAAACTGCATCCACTGATATAGATATAGATCTTTGTGATATGGATGAAACCTCCAGAAGAGGAGGTTGAATCTCAAACTGATAGTTATTTTAACTCTATTTCATTCATAAATCCGACAAGGGGATGCAAGTGAAACTTTTTCAATTCAATTCAATTCAGTTTATTTGTATAGCCCAGTTTCACAAATTAAAAATGTGTCTCAGAGTGCTTTACAATCTGTACACATAGACATCCCTGCCCCAAAACATCACATCGGACCAGGAACAACTCCCAAATAACCCTTCAGGGGGAAAAAGAAAGAAACCTTCAGGAGAGAGAGAGGAGGATCCCTCTCCAGGATGGACAGAACAATAGATGTCATGTGACCAGAAGGACAGATTTAGAGTTAAAATACATTGAATGAATTTGACAGTTTATCAATAGTTCATATTTAGGCATATTCCACGATGGAGAGAATTCAGACTATAAACCTAGAAACAGACTTTACAGACTATAAAAAGAGGCTTGTTTTTTGTGATGTGGAAGATGTACGTGTGATCGCCTGCAGGATGAATTCATGTCACACTGACTTGACTCCACAGGATCGAGCACGACAACACGGGGATGAACGGCAGCTGGTTCTTGGACCGGGTGGTGGTGACCGACATGAACCGGCCACATCTGCGCTTCTACTTCGCCTGCAACAACTGGCTGAGTCGGGAGGAGGCGGACAACCTGTTTGTCAGGGACCTGCTGGGCAGCATGAACCCCATGGACGTCCCCAAATGTAGGTCACTGCAGGACAAACACGAAGCGCACTCGGACTCACGGGGGTTCAAAGGAAATAACAGTGGATTCAAATTCCAAACACCTCCCCCGCATAGCAGACAAACACCGGGTTTCAGTCAGAAAGAATAGTTTCAGTTAATATCCAGCCATGCTATCTCACAACTACTCAGAAACTCTTTCATACTAAAGCTTTAATTTAAATTAAATTATATTTTCCTGGACACTTTAACCTGCTGGAAATTCACTTTGGTCACAGCCTTGTGTATCTTTCCTCCAGTTTCCTCTGTATATTTAGCATTTTAGTATTAGTATTATTTGTATCTTTTATTAATGTTCTAATGTGCACCCACAGCTGCATGTGATCCTGAAATGTCCCCACTGTGGAACTAATAAAAGAAAATCTAATCTAATCTAATCTAATGTTAGTGTCTTTAAAATATATTTGACACTATTGTTAGACGCTTTAAAAAAAGAAACTATCAAATAGTTCATAGAGGTACATAGAGGTGCCTGATAGCGTTCAGATCTGCTCCTGTTTCATTCAGTAATTTAATTCCATCAGAGTATGATGGTCAGGTGCACTGCAATGTGATCTAACATCTCAGACCTGCAGTCAGTTGAGCAGACGCTGCGCTGTGAGGGAGTGGTCAGGGTGATGTGGCTGTTACTCACACAACACACACACACACACACACACACACAAACACACACATGCACACTCACACGCACACTGTTATGAATATTTAACTTGGAAACCATCTCAGCATGGACTTGTAAGGCAGCTGTTCAATGAAAATAAAAAAAGTCCAACTAATTCTGATTAAATAATGTGAAGAGATAGAACATTGGTAATAATAAACAACATTGTTATATAAGTCATTGTATTCTTGTTTTCCTGTTTTGCAGCCAATAAGTACATAGTGAGTGTGTTTACTGCTGACATGAAGGGAAGTGGAACTGATGCACACGTCTTCCTAAACGTCTTTGGGGAGAATGGTGATACAGGTAGGGCTGCACATTTTTTAAATTATCATTATCATTTTAAAGAGGCTTTTTTCATTATTATTATTATTAAAATATATTATAATAATAATATTATTATTATTCTTCATTATTAATATATTACTATTATATTATATTCATTATTATTATAACAATTATTATTATTATAATATTATTATAATATAATATTAATATATTATTATACATTTATGTAAGCAATTACATTTATGTTGATGAAGTGATCCATGACAAACTTTGCATAGTTATTGTTTCTTTAATGATTGTAGCTATGCCATTCATCTCAATATGTTTGACTCTTGTCCAAAATGCTTTGTTTGTTATAAAAAGGAGAGAGGCGACTGGACAGTGACAAAGACAACTTTGAGCGCGCGTCAGAGGACAAGTTCACGGTCGAGGCGCCAAACTTGGGAAGGCTGAGGAAAATCACGATTGGCCACAACAACCGAGGCTCATCAGCGGGATGGTTTCTAGACAAGGTACGTTCAATCCACACACACATCCATTGTACGGGCCTGCCCACATGCATTTAAATAATGGTGCACGATGTGCCTCTCCAGGTAGTGATTGATGACATGGGGAATAAAGAAATCTATGAGTTCCCAGTTAACCGTTGGTTCGCCATGGATGAATGCGATGGAAAAATACAGAGAGACGTGTTAGTTGGATCTGTGCAACCAATGGGTGAGATAAACACGAGCCACTATTTCACTTAAAATACATTTCATATGTCCTCTTTTAGGGAATTACAGTGTTGAAGAAAATACCACGGATATATGTTGATTTATTTAAAATAAAGACATTTAAATTTCAGTTAGACACATTTTTTGTCTGTGAATCTAGGGATGAAATGTCAATTGTTTTTGTGCATCTTCCTGAATAAACGTAGGAATCGTATACAATGTACAAGTGATGACTGGAGACGTGAGGGGTGCAGGCACCAACTCTAAGATCCACATCGTCATGCACGGCTCCAAGGGCTTAAAGAACAGCGGCAAAGTGTTCCTGGAGGGCGGGGCCTTCGAGCGCGGTCTCATCGACATTTTCAACTGTGAGATTTGTGACCTCATCAGCCCGCTCAGCAGGGTCACCATCGGGCACGACAACGGGGCCGTCGGGGCCGGATGGTACTGTGAAAAGGTAACTTGACTCTAACCCTAACCTAACCCTCACCTAACCCTAACTCTCTAACCATAACCCTAACCCTACCCTACCTTAACCTAAACCTAACCCTAAACCTAACCCTAACCCTAACCCTACCCTAACCCTACCCTAACCCTCACCTAATCCTCACCTAACCCTAACCCTCACCTAATCCTAACCCTAACCCTACCCTAACCCTCACCTAACCCTCACCTAACCCTAACCCTCACCTAATCCTAACCCTAACCCTCACCTAACCCTAACCCTTACCCTCACCTAACCCTAACCCTATAACCCTAACCCTTATCTAACCTCCTAACCCTAACCCTCTAACCCTAACCCCCTAATCCTAACCCTAACCCTCTAACCCTAACCCTAACCCTAACCCTAACCCTAACCCCCTAACCCTAACCCCCTAACCCTCTAACCCTAACCCTAACCCCCTAACCCTAACCCTAACCCTAACCCTCTAACCCTAACCCTAACCCTAACCCCCTAACCCTAACCCTAACCCTAACCCTAACCCAACCCTCTCACCCATTCGGCAGCACGGTGACTCAGTGGTAAGCACCGTTGCCTCACAGCAAGAAGGTCCTGGGTTCGAATCCCGGTCGTCCCAGGTCCTTTCTGTGTGGAGTTTGCACGTTCTCCTCGTGCCTGTGTGGGTTTCCTCCGGTTTCCCCCACCATCTTGAAGACATGCACACATCTTCACCCCGGTTCGAATGGATGTGAATGAATGTTGGTGGTGGTCGGAGGGGCCGTAGGCGCGGATTGGCTGCCACGCTTCCGTCAGTCTGCCCCAGGGCAGCTGTGGCTACTGATGTAGCTCACCACCACCGGGATGACTGTGTGTGTGGTTGACTGGACTCTGGACTCTGTAAGTGACTTTGGGTACTCAGAAAAGCGCTATATAAATCAAAATCATTACCCTAACTCTCACAATGTCCTTGAACCAAGTGCTTGCCTCCCCCCTCTAGGTGGTGATATACTGCCCGTTCACGGGCATCGAGCAGACGTTCCCGTGCGGGAAGTGGCTGGACGAGGACGAGGCGGACGGGCTGATCGAGAGGGAGCTGTACGAGATGGTGTCTCGGAGGCAGAGGAAACAGAAGAGTGGGTACTTTCAGTCGACTCGCAGATCTCTCCTCATTGGAAGAAAAGTAAATCACACATCTCCTCTTCACCGAGACAGAGTTCAAGTTGCATTTCATTGAATTCTACTCCAGAGTACCCATGGTCCCTGTGGATTTTGACATCAGATGTGAAGGGGGCAGGGACCGATGCCCAGGTGTTCCTGCAGATCTACGGAGAGAAGGGCAAGTCTGACGAGATCAGACTGGAAAACAACTCGGACAGCTTCGAGCAGGCCCAGCTGGATAAATTCATGGTACGCCCCGGGTCTTTTATTCCACTCTCACATTACAAACTCCTCTAGGGTGCCAAGATCTTTTTATAAGTACGTGTTGTTTCTTTTGGCTGTAGGTTGAAATGCCAGACATGGGAAAACTGCGGAAAGTACGCATCTGGCACGAAAAGAGACATCCGTTCGCCGGATGGCATTTAGCGAAGGTGAGAGCCATCGCTCTCTGCCGGTGGGAGCTGTTTGCCTGTTTTATGTCCCCTCTTAGCACTAAACATCAAACTAGACATGGAATGATGGTTAAACCTCACACCTGATCTCAGATACAGAGAAGAGAGAGAGATTAAGTATAAATAAACCTGCGATGCTTTCACAGGGGGACACCTCACTGTTTCTCAGTTGTACGCTTTAATGAAAATCAAGGCATTACATTTATTTGACTAAGAAGTAACGTACTCTACTGCACCATCATGTGTATTTATGTCACTTCTGTAGTCGTCATTTGCTTGGAGGTTAAATCATGAGCCAGAGACGAAGACGTGCTTGATGACACGTGATGACTGACTGACTGACTCTGCCACCCCCAGGACTAACTCCTCTTCTTGCTCCTTCCTCTCTCCTACCTCCTCCTCCTACCTCCTCCCTCCTCGGGTTCCTCCCTCCTCCTCCTCCTTCTCATTCATCTCTCCTCCTCCTCCTCCTCCTCCTCCTCCTTCACACACACTTTAACATGCACTTTAACTTAAACACACGTCACATGTAACATACACTTTAACTTAAACACACATGACACTAGAACATACACTCAGACACTTTAAACGTTCTCTGTTGCACTTTATCTTTATCTTATCCTGTATTGTACTTGAGTTTATGTTGATTGTTGTTTGTCATGTCGAATGTTGCACCTTCTGCCAAAAGAAATTCCTCGTTTGTGTAAACATTCCTGGCAATAAACGTTTTCTGATTCTGATTCTGATTCTGAGGCTGTCGCTCTCCGCAGGTCACTTTGCTCAAGACCTTGACGATGGAGAAATATTCTTTCGAATGCGGCCGTTGGCTGGACATCAACGAGGACGACAACGAGATCGTCAGAGAACTCCCGGCCACCGGAGAGCTCATCGAAGAGCCGCTGGCCCGTAAGAAATGGACCGAGGACCGACTCAGTGCAGATACTCAAACTGTGTGTGCCTGTTGGTGCTTCATGTGAGCGTGCTCCTCTTCCTCCGTGTTGTCTCCTAGTGATAAAGTATCGCGTTACCATCTGCACCGGCAACGTCAGCGGCAGCGGCACGGACGCCAGCGTCTTCCTCAACGTCATCGGGGACCTGGGCGACACGGGGGAGAGACTCATGTTCATGAGCAAGAACAATGTCAACAAATTTGAAAAGGGCAACGTGAGTGCGTTATTGATACGCACGCAACTATTCAAATTGTCCGTGAAATGCGCAGCAAACATCTTTTAAGACCGAGACTGCACCGAACTTTCATCATTCAAATCACAAATCAAAACCCACCTGTTCAAAACTGCTTTTAATGTGTGATTGTGTGCTCTGTATGTTCTTTTTTGCTTTTACTGTTTGTTTTACTGTAATTTATAATGCATAGCTTTTAGTTTTTTTCTTTTAATTATGTGTTGTAAAGCATCTTTGAGTACCTGGAAAAGCGCAATATAAATCGAATGTATTATTATTATTATTATTATTAATCCGTTTCCCCCTCTGCGTTCCCTCAGCACGATGAGTTCCTCATCGAGTCCGTGTCTTTGGGCCAAGTTCGCAGAGTTCGTATCGGCCATGACGGCCGGGGGGGGGGCTGCGGCTGGTTCCTCGATAAGGTGATGGTCCGGGAGGAGGGCCAGCCAGAGAGCTCTGCCACCGAGTTCCCCTGTTTCAGGCAAGGCGATACGACTTGAGACGGGACTTAAAGGGACAGTACATCTTTTTTTTTTTTTTAAGAGTTGGATGCTTTCTTGTAGGAAGTTGTGTGAAACCACTCTTGAGTCTTCATGGTTCGTCTGGAGCGGTGTAGCCAGAACGCAGTTGGCTTAGTCTTCACGCCAAGATTCGTGCTGTTGCATAGTGCATACACACTAATGGGGCTTGGATTGCTCTTCCCAAGAAAGAAAATAAGTGTGTTACATTTTGTTCCTACTTCTTTGGGCTGGATCACCAAATAAAACATGAAACAGCTGCAGACACGATTGCCCAGAAAGCTTCACATACAGGCCACGCCTCCCTTGAGGCGCTCTCCAGTGGCAGGTGTTCAAGTCGTTAGGCGGCTGATGGATGACTCTGCCACAACAAATAGGGATTAAATGCAGCAGCCAGGCCGCTCCATCCTTTAGTAACTGGAGCCAGACCGCCAGGTGGAGGTGCAGTGTTACATCTAGAAACGGGCTCTGTCGGTCCAGAGAAGGGGAATGTTTCAAACTTATACGTAGATCAGTTGTTTGATTGTTTTGTGTTCTCAAGGTGATTTAATTTCCTCAATAATCTTCGTAATAATCTTCATAATCTTAGTCCATTAGTCCATTTCATTTACACTACACATATACACACACTTTGCATTTTGCACACTGTCTATATTTAATTTAATTTTACACTGCTGTATTTGCATATATATAGATATATATATTTATATAAATACATTTTTGTATTTTATATTTCACTTTGTATACTTTATGCACAGTCACTGTTTCTTTCTTTCTTTCTTATATTTATATTTTATTCTCATGTGTTTAGTTTATTGGTGCTACTGTGTCGACAAATTTCCCCTTGGGGATTAATAAAGTATATTTTCTCTTTCATCACTTTCTCTTAAATTGAAATATTAACTTGGACCTAACACGTGTGATTGTTATAATGCATAATAATAATAATAATAATAATAATAATAATAATAATAATAATAATAATAATAATATCTCCCTGTTTCTTGTGTGTTTCCATGTTCAGAAATTCTTTCCACACATTTACATTTGTGGTGGGAGGCTGGATTTCAGTCTTCTGTGTTTACGGGTTTCTTTTCCTTCTTCAGGTGGTTGGACCGTAATGAAGACGATGGACAGATCGTCCGTGAGTTAGTCCCGGCTGGAGACGGCCTGCTCCTCTTTAGTGAGTCCCTCGATAACATTTCAAACAAACGATATATAGGTTAACCCTCCTGTTACCTTCACATTTACTAACATATTTTACCCTCGGAGTCTTAATATTGTTTCCCAAGTTTAAGTGTGAGGTACTTTATGTTTGTTTGTTTACTACCTAAATAGCCCTTTAAATATATAAAACAAGTTGATATTTCTTATATGTTTGACAGTGAAAAACAGCCTGGGGTCAAATTGACCCCAAAGAGCATTGACGTTAAACATTGAATGGGGTCAAATTGACCCTACAGGTAACAGGAGGGTTAAGCCAACTTTCATTTCATTGTGGATTTAAAAAAACATCTTTAATTGCCGTCTCTCCATCCTCCCTAGATGTCAGCTACCATATAGCGATTAAGACGGGCAGCGTGAATGGGGCCAGCTCGGACTCCAAGGTGTTCGTCAAGCTGTACGGAGAGAAGGGCGACACCAACAAGATGATACTGGCGGTGTCCGACAACGACCTCAGGAACTACTTTGAGACGGGACAGACGGACATCTTCACCATCGACACCTACGACATTGGACGGGCAAGTTCTGCAGACGTGAAAACGCTTCACGGAGAACGGACTTTGGGGTTATCCGGTTCCATCTCTGTGCTTACAGATCAGCCGCTTCCTGATTGGCCACACTAATGAGGGCCTGCGGGCCGGCTGGTTCCTGGACAGCGTGCAGATCTCTGTGCCGGTGCATGGGATGCAGTACATGTTCCCGAGCCACCGCTGGCTCTGCAAGGACGAGGCTGACGGGAAAGTGGAGGTGGAGATCTATCCCAGTGAGGTCTTGGAAATCGAAAAATGTAAATAACACCGACACAGAGCAGTCAGAGGAATCGTTTCAAACACAGTGGTTTTGAGTCGAGGAATATTGCGCTGCCTCTTGTAGAATCTTTTCCTCTTCCCGCTTGTCGTGGTATGGTATGACGATGGTTTGAAGGAAAAAAGAGGTTCGGTCGACAACAGGACTTATCAAAAATATTGAGTTTATTCCTAATAAGCAAAGGTCAGGAAACAAACGCCCGGGAACGTTTGGAGACTCTCAGGAGGCCCGATTGGAGAAGTCTGTCTAACATACATTTTACATACGTTTTTATACAGAATAGAAGAGTTGGAGTTTATTGTCACCAGTCTTTGTGGCCCAATCAAATGTAGGCATAATTGCCTAATCCTAAACCTGATGAACTAAGTCTAAACCCAAACCTGTCGAACCTTTGGGCCCAAACTCGTCGACTCCCTGATGTATGTTTGTTCACTGGCCCTCGTCGATGTTCTTTACCTGTGGCCTAGTGGCGTTATCTCTGAAAGCCAATGTACAGTTTACATGGGTTTATTGAACGTTGGTCCCTGACATGCAATTTTTGGATAAACTGATATTATAAAGTGTATGCAAATATACCACACTCTTGTTCTCCTTCAGTGATCAACTACGAGGTCACAGTGGTCACGGGGGACAAGCACGCAGCCGGCACCAACGCTAACGTCTTCTGTCAGATCTACGGGGACGAAGGGAAAACCGAAGTCCTCTCGCTCAAGAGTCGCTCCAACAATTTCGAACGCGACACCACCGAGATCTTCAGGGTCTGTATAGCGTCCGGCGTCGTCTCAATGCACGCGGGAGACCGCCAGTCCTCGTTTGACCCTTCGTCTTCGTGTCACCCCTACAACCCAGATCGAGGCTCTGGATGTCGGAACGATCTACAAGATCCGCATCTACCACGACGGGAAGGGCGTCGGAGACGGCTGGTTCCTGGAGTCGGTGGACGTCAAGCGGCTGAAGATGGCCATGGTGCAGGTCGAGGTGAAGAAGCCGGACACCAAGAAAGACAAGAAGAAGGACAAGAAGAAGAAGAAGAAAGAGGAAGAGGAGGAGGTGGAGATGGTGGAGGAGCTGCAGGAGGTGGTGGAGACCTTTTCTTTCCCCTGCGGCCGCTGGCTGGCCAGGGATGAGGAGGATGGGGAGCTGGTGGTGGAGCTGCTGACTGAGGGCAACGAAGACCTGGAGGGTGAGCAGAGATGAATGCGCTGGACGACCCAGAGGATGGATCATTTGTTTTAATGTTGACATGATGAATTCACAAGGTGCAGTTGGTGTTAACATTTGACTCATGGTGCACATATTCTTGTTTTCATCCCAGTGAGCTCCTATGAGGTTCATGTGTTCACTGGGACGATGTGGGGGGCGGCGACCGACGCCAACGTCTACGTCAACATCTACGGAGAGATCGGCGACACGGGCGAGCGGCGGCTCAGGAAGGCCAACAACTTGAATAAATACGAGAAAGGCCAAGTAAGCTTTCCTTCAGTCGGTTCTAGACGAGCTCATTTTAAAGCGACACTATGTAGTTTTCCCCTTGTAGCGCCCCCTTCAGGTATTTAACGTGTACTTCAGTGTCCTAAATACCCAGTTACGATAGACCAGGTGTCTGAATCTCTGGCTCTGAGCCATATGTGGCTCTTCTGGTGACGCATATGGCTCTTTTGAGTTTGAGTTAAATAATAATCTCCTCCGCCCCCTGTAACTTTCTCTCTCCTCCAGATGACAGCAGCAGTAATGTCAGGTCCCTTTCTTAAAGACGTCTTTGTTCTTTTATTAAACTAAAGGTCTGTTATTGGTCGTCTCCACAGCAGCATGTCTCTCTGTCTCTACGTCGCGTAGCGGAGACAATAAAAAGTCCCCTGTGAGGTGGACTGGACTATGTGACGCTGGTCATCATGACAGAAAGCAGGTCCAAGGACCGGGCGCTACAACATGTGACAGAGTCGGGTTTTAGCCCACAGACCCCGATGGCAGTGGAGGAGGAGACATCAACATATTAAAAGTCATTGTAGTGGCACCATTTTTATCAAGCTGTTATTTTAAGGTAGGAAAAGTTACATAGTGTCGCTTTAAAGTATAGTTTTTCACTTCCTTGCAGAGAGTGCATGAGAAGATTCACACCTCTTGTTTGTTACGTATGAGGCTAGAATGAGGAGAAGCTTAACAGGCGGAAACATCCCAGTGTGAAGATGTGTTTGATCCTCTGTGTTCTACATGGATCAAACACAGTGCGATCATTGATACTGTTTACCTGGATACGCCTTAATTGTCCAACACATGTTGTTTCTAAGGCCTTGCAGGTTAAATACAGATCAAATACATAAGTAATGAGGTTCTCATGGACGACTAAGCTGAGATCTGTGACCTTTCTTGACCCCTTTTGTCCCCGGTTGGATCACATGTGACCCAGGAGGACATTTTCAACATCACAGCCGTGGACTTGGGGACCTTGAAGAAGCTGAGGATCCGACATGACAACTCTCAGGCCAGCGCCGGATGGTTTCTGGACCGAGTGGAAATCGTAGACAACAAAGATGACACCACGTAAGTCATGATGCGAGAGCAGAGCTGCACCTGGGCGTTAAGACGGACGTGTAACTGCATCTTCAGTCAAATACCTTGAATAATTAAACCTATTAATTACATAAAATAGAGCGTTGTTAATTTAATTGCTCATACATTATTTACATTGCTGAGTCATTGAGGAGAACACATCAGTGCCACAGGTTTCCCAAAACAGAATCAACCGTCACAGCTACAGCTTTAAGAGCAACGCGTTGCTCATTAAATGTCGGTAGAGCGCCACCGTGTGGCGGGAAATGGTACTAGTGAAGCAACAGCCAGACAGAGACAGTGTAGTGGCCATGTGTCCAATAAATCAATCAAAACTATAAATCAAATTGACTTTGGGGGTTTTGGAGTTGACGCAGACAAAAGAAAGTATAATGTCCATGTCCATATTCCATTATTCTGATCATTTATTTACTAAACAAACAAGCAAATAAACAAAATGTTGACACTGCCTCTCATGAGCTGGTAAAAAAAACACAGGCCACCGCGGTGCATGCTGGTCCTGTGCCTACCCACACATATAACCACAGGTGTCCAGTGTTACCCAATCAGTGAACCAATCAACAAACTAGATATATTTAAACAACAATCACGATGAAATAAACGAAAGATGCCAACCGCCGTTAAAAAAGAAGAAGAAGAGTAGAAATAAACGAAAAGTATCATGAGAAAAAGCTCTTCTAACGTATCAAAATATGACTTAAATAAGCAATGATAAACACACTACTCTACAGTAAAACTAAATACAAATGTCAACATAAAGATCCGACAGACAGCTTCTTTCTTGGAGTATTTTGAGACTCAGCTACATGTGCTGGTCCTCAACAGACTGCTGTGCTGGTCACTGCGCAGCATGTTTTATATATTCTTTATGTGTCGTGCTTAAGGTACTTTTTCCCTTGTAAACGATGGCTGGCTGTTGATGAGGACGATGGTCAGCTTGCCAGGGAGCTGGTCCCTGTGGACGAGGCCTTCATGAAGAAAGGAGATGATGATGATGATGAAGACTCTGAAGCCACACTTGGTCTGGAACAGAAAGGTGAGAGGACACCTGAACACTGAAGAAGACGTTACGCCTTTTTGTTTTTTTAATAAGTGAATAGGAATAACAGTCACACGATTTTGACTGCTTCTGGTTTCTTATTATTTGTTTTTACAGCCATGTCAACAACGTACACAATGAAGATAAAAACTGGTGACAAAAAGTATGCAGGAACTGACGCTAATATCTTTATGATTCTGTACGGCACCAAAGATGACACAGGTGATACTTCAGACTATAACACTGAATTTATATATATATATATATATATATATATATATATATATATATATATATATAATTTATATTTAAATGATGATGAATTTCTTTATATATATATATATATATATATATATATATACACACATATATACACAGTATATTTATATATATATATATGATTTATATTTAAATGATGGTGAATATATATATATATATATATATATATATATATATATATATACAGTATATATATATATATAAACAATGTATATTTAAATAATGATGGATTCATATATATATATATATATATATATATACAGTATATATTTTTATCTTTATTTAAATGATGATGAATTATATATATTTATATATATAATTTATATTTAAATGCTTAAATTTCTCTCTCTCTCTCTCTCTCTCTCTCTCTATATATATATATATATATATATATATATATATATATATATATATATATATATATATATATATATTTAAATGATTACATTCCTCTGTGATGTGTGCATCTACAGGGATAATTAACCTGAAGGCTTCAAAGACTCATAAGAATAAGTTTGAGCGCGCTATGGTCGATGAGTTCACCGTGGAGGCCGTGGACATCGGACCCCTGAAGAAGCTGCGTGTCGGACACGACAACTGTGGTACGGTGGGACGAGCAGCCTGTGCGGTGGAGAGTGCACCATCAGTCCACACGGTCACCATCGTGTGTGTAATGTTGAAGGTGGAGGCTCAGCAGGCTGGTTCCTCGACTGGGTGGAGATCGACGCCCCGTCTCTTGGCCTGAAGCTGCACTTCCCCTGCGGCCGCTGGTTGGATAAAAGCGAGGATGACGGCGCCATCGTCAGGGACCTTTTCCCTAACTCTCTTCAGACGGAGCTTTACACCCCATGTAAATCACTGCAAAGGGCACTGCACACACATATGTTGGTTATGATGCACGTAACTGGTTGTGCTTTTCCTTTTTCTTTGTTTCTCAATTGTGTAGTTGTTCCTTATGAAATTAAAGTCTCCACGAGCGACGTGTTTGCAGCCGGCACGGACGCCGACGTGTTCATCGTCCTGTACGGGCGCGATGCGGTGTGCACCCAGCAGAAGAGTCTGTGTGTCAACAAGAGGGAGAGGAGGATGTACTTTGAGAGAGGAGCTGAAGACATGTTTATTGTTGAGGTACAAGAGGTCAAGCTCAGAGAAGAACAACAAGGCCCATCAGTGTGTTTACTGGAGTGCAAACAATGCTAAGTATAATACATATTAATACATTTCTGCTTTCTGTGCAGCTAGAAGACGTGGGCGATGTCATTGAAAAGATCCGGATCGGCCACGACAACCGCGGGGTCAACCCGGGCTGGCATCTGGACCGCGTGGAGATCAGACGTCTGCTCAGGAAGGGAAAGGTACCGAGTACCGGGGACACATCCTTTAAAATACTCTGGAAATGTAGCTGTGATCATATATTATACATCATATTGTTCAGTGATTATTACTGACCGTGTCAGCAGCATTTTAGCGTTGTAGGGTTGGAGTAAAAGATGCAGCTATTTATTAACCACTTCATCTACTGTGTGGAACAATGCATTTTAAGATGAGATAAGAAAAGATAAGATAAGATAAGATATTCATTTATTAGTCCCACAGTGGAAAACATTTCAGGATCACAGCAGCGGAGCACATTAGAGCATTAATAGAAAATAAAAGATACAAATAAAACACCTACACACACCTCCTAAATACTTAATACTAAAATACTAAATGTACAGAGAAAAAAAATATACAAAATATGTACAAAATATATACAAAATATATACAAAATATGTACCAAATATATACAAAATATGTACCAAATATATACAAACTATATACAAAATATGTAAAAAATATATTCAAATTATATACAACATATGTACAAAATATATACAAACTATATACAAAATATGTAAAAAATATATACAAATTATAGACAACATATGTACAAAATATATACACATTATATCCACAAGGCACTGAGCAAAAATATTTTTTGTATGGAACATGTTTTTTTCCGTGAAATAAAAAGTCAAATGTTTGCCCCTGGTTAGTGAAAAGTGTCCCATTGTGAAACACACATGCTGTGTCTGGTCAGCAGGTGGGGATGTTCTCCTCACAGATAGAGGAGCGCCATGATGTCAGAGGCTGAGACAATAACAGAACACCAGGCCCAATAAACACAGGAATGGAGTGAGCCCCTCTCTCTCTGCAGGGCTCCGAGACCGTCATCTTCCCGTGCGAATGCTGGCTCGCCAAGTCTGAGGACGACGGGGAGACGGTGAGGGAGCTGGTGCCCTCCGACATCATCACCGAGAAACTTTCACGAGACGGGAGCCTGAAGTTCACCGAAGTGGAGGTGGACGACGCCCTGGAGAGTACGTTGTGCACACACGCAAGACAATCAATACCTTCTGCATTCACACACACACGAACAGAGCAGAGGTGTATGTCACCCCCCCTCCTCCTCTCAGCTCTCCCAGGTACCTCTCTTATCCCCGAGTGAGTCTCTGTGTGCCAGTGGCATCAAACAGGGATGGAGAATGGCTATTTGTATTCTATTTTCTGCCAATTGCACTGGGATTGACCCCCGCGCGCGTGTGTGTGTGTGTGTGTGTGTGTGTGTGTGTGTGTGTGTGTGTGTGTGTGTGTGTGTGTGTGTGTGTGTGTGTGTGTGTGTGTGTGTGTGTGATCCGTGTGCCCCACTACAGCTCACACGTACGACGTGTCGGTGATGACGGGCGATGTGTACGGAGGAGGCACCGACGCCAACGTCTTCCTCACCATCTACGGGGACCAGGGGGACACCGGGGAGAGGAAGCTCCGAAAGTCAGAGACAAACGGCAACAAGTTTGAACGAGGATCTGTAAGAAAGAGTTTTGTCAAACAATACGGACACAATGAGATTTATTAAACTAAAATACAGCAAATACACCCGTCACGCTCGTCCTCCCCAGGTGGATAAGTTCACCATAGAAGCCGTTGACCTGGGGCAGGTGTTCAGGATCAAGATCCGCCATGATAACAGCATGATGAGCGCCGACTGGTACCTGGACCAGGTGGAGGTGGTCAACGTGGATACGGAGGAGGTCTACCTCTTCCTGTGTGAACGTTGGCTGTCCAGGAAGAGGGAGGACCGGCGCATTGAGAGGGTCTTCTATGTGAAGGTAGCCGAAGACGTCGTGTGTGCAAATAGGAAAAGAGGTTCTACAAGTAGAAAGAGAGGCAGAGATTAAAAAGACTTGGGTCCGTTCACCCAAATTACAAAAATATTTTTTTTTTATGGTTTCCCCCGACATATTGTCGATTTATGAGCTGAGGGTTTTAAAGATATTTTCTGAGGTTTTTGGTTTCGATCAGATGTCAATGAAAGGAATGTTATATATATTATATTATATGTATATATGTATTAATTGTATTTATTATACATATATTATATATATTAATTCTATATATATATTCTTGGTATATATAATATATTATATTATATATATATATATATATATTCATTTTATATATTATATTTTATTATTATATATATATTCTTGGTATATATTATATTATATACATTCTTTTTATATATTATACATATATATATATGTTTTATATATTATATATATTCTTTATATATATATATATAAAAACAAGCCCACTCTTTTCTAATGAAAGCAGCACTGACTCCAAAAGCTTCTGAGTTGGCAAGAAAGTCCCTTCAGTCCCCCCCAAGCCACCCGAAATTATTATTATGAACATAAACAATACTAAAACTATTGTGGTATACATGTTTTTCGTCTTGATTTGGGTGACCTAACCCTTTAAATACAATCACACAACAAACTGTTGTATTACAAACAAACAAATTGCCACCGTGCCTGTGTGTTTCTTTAGATATTAGTACGCCTCCGTGTCGGTGTGTATTTCTGCATCACTGTGTGTGTGTGTGTGTGTGGTCTTTCAGGGCTACGAGGGTGTTAGAGAAAGCCTCAACAGCAAAAAGAAGAAGAGCTCGGTCGTGACGGTGAAGAGCGTCGACAGCAACATGAACAAAAAGAGCAAAAAGAAGAAGGAGGAGGAAGTCGAGCTCCCGAGTAAGAAAGCACTTCCTGTGAATGTCCGTCATGCCGATCCGAGCACATCACAGTCTCCTGCTCTGTGTGAACCAACGCGTGCTGTTCCCCTCCCGTGCAGTCATCCCATACCACTTCACCATCTGCACCGGACCGGACCGTGACGCCAGCACCGCCAGCCGGGCCTACGTCATCATCATCGGTGCCAATCACACCCAGACGGAGCGGCTGTGGCTGGACCTGCCGGACGAGAGGAAGGGCTTCGAGGCCGACTCTCTGGAGAGCTTTCAGTCCCACGGCTCGGACGTGGGGGAGATCAAAAAAGTGGAGGTGAGGGAGGGGAGAAGCTCTTTGAGTAGAATAGCCCTCGGTCCCCCGAGGTGATCGTTGCTCATCCTCCCTGCAGCTGGGTCACGACGGGGCCACTCCGGAGAGCTGCTGGCTGGTTGATGAGCTGTCTGTTGCCGTGCCAACCAAAGGGGTCAAATATGTCTTCGCTTGCAAGTGCTGGCTGGCCAAAGATCGAGGAGACGGTTTGACTTCGCGAGTGTTCAACGTGCTGGATGCAGAGGCCATTTCCATCTCCCAGCAGGTGTGTGATCCCAGTGGCGTGGTGTGTTATCACTGGTTAATATGCAACACAGTTACATTCAATTAACGCAAAAAATCAATGAGTCATTCTGTCACGAATGAAACCAATGGAGGTATTTACTTTGAAGACCAAATAAAAGCTTTTTAATGTGATGCATATCTTGGAATTTCATAAACATTTAAGAAAACCTTTCAGTTATTCATTCAGTAAGATCTGAGATGGGAAAAGATGCTAAAAGTAGATTTATGTGAAAGAATATGAAGGCCATGGGTGGGTGGATCCGTGGATGGGTGGGTGAGTGGGGTGGGGCTGGGGCTGAGCGTTTCATTAATCATTATTATAATAATTTGTTATTCCGTTTTGCCTTTGTTATTTTGAAATATTTTGAACAAATTAAAAATTAAAAAGTAGATTTATTATAGTGCTCAGACCGGTTTATGGCACGAGAATAAATGTGAGTCGCAACATTATTGATGTAAAGGAAAATGTACCTATTGGAAGTTGATTTATTGAAGATGAGATTCAAATATCTCTTTAAATCAAGAGAATAAGTAACTTCCGAGGGCTTTATTCTGGTTTATTTTTACAGCATCGCAATTAACCTCATGGTTACTTCAAAATATAATAACAAGGTTATTTATAATCTTCAAAACAAAAGAATATACATGCCCAGTGACAGCAAGTAAAATGTCTAATATGTTCCCGCCAGGTTATTTACGAGGTGACCGTGGTAACGGGAGACGTGCAGAACGCAGGGACGGACACCCAGATCTTCATGTCTGTGTTCGGATCCAATGGCAGCACGGAGGAGATGCTGCTGCAGAAGAACGAGGACAGGTACCCGAACATGGAGGAGGACGACGTGAAGAAACAACGTGAAGTAAAGAGAGCGTCTCATCGGGCTGTTGTTTGCCGACAGGTTCGAGCGCGGTCAGGAGGACACTTTCAACATGGAGATAGACGACATCGCTCCCCTGAGGAAAATGAGGCTTCGTATCGATGGCTCCGGCAGTCGACCCGACTGGTTTCTGGATCAGGTCAGAGCACCTTAAAGGAGTAGTCCACCAAATGCACACACTAAAACCTGCTACAGGTCTTGAGATTTACTGCATATATATATATATATATATATATATATATATATATATATATATATATATATATATATATATCCAATTATATATAATATATAATACTTATATACATATATATTATTATATATAATATATAATACATATATACATATATATTATTATATATAATATATATATATAAATTATTATTATATATATATTATCTATATTATATATACATATTATATAACATATATAATATACATACATATATATTATTATATATACATATTATATAATATATATATATATACTTGTATATATATATATATATATATATATATATATATATATATATATATATATATATATTTATTAACCTGTAAGTGTGGAGATGGAAACGACCTTACCAGACCTCTGTAGCCCGCTCCTCATCTCTGCTTGTGGCTATAAGCTCTAGGCAACATTACCCACCACTAGTAGGCCCCTATACCACACTGACGTGGTTTAGTTGCGTGGAACTAAAGAACAATTCATGAAATAAGACTGACGACAATTTTAAGTCGGTTGAAGTGTTCCAGAATGAGCTGATCGTGCACAAAGCACAGGTTCCCTCTGTTCTGTTAAGGGCTAATTGGATACAAAGAAGAAACTGCTGATCTCATCAATGAAACATAACACCAGGAGCACAACAAGCTGAACTGCTCTTCCGAAATCAATACAGTACAAAACACTCACAGGTTGGTGTTTTTACGCCGGCAGTGTATGCTGTAGGTCACAGGATCATTCAATCTATTATATCACACAGACACATCTAGCCCCGCAGAAGAGTAGTGAGTGATGCGCCCTCTCACAAAGACATGCACACACACAGCAGGCCAGGAGTTCCTGGAGTGAGCATATTGAACAATCTATTTACCATACTCTTTGTTCTGGAAAAAAACACAGAACAAATAAGCTCTCTGTGTTACTGTAGACATATTTTTATTGTCTCTACAGTTTCTTCATAAATGTTTCAAATTAATTTTTAAATGATTTTTTAATATATATTTTAATTTATTATTATTATTATTATTTATTTTTAAGATTTTTTTTTAATAACATTTATTTTGTTTGTTTTTATTATAAGACAAAAGACAATACATCGACATAACACCTAGAGGACGACAAAACAGTGGACAAAACATCATAAAGTATTGAAGAAAAAAAAGAGTGCGTGTGCATGTGTGTGTGTGTGTGTGTGGGTGCGGGTGTGGGTGTGCTTTTTACATTTTTTTAAAGAAACAAAATACATAGATGTAGGCAGATGTAAATGTGTGAGCGTATGTACGTGGAATAGAATTGTTTTTCAGGCAAGGGAAAACAAAAAATAAAATAATTAAGATTAATTCACGAATCAATAAGATGACTGGTGCCATGTTTATAAAAACATAGTGAATGCAGAGAGATTTTTCAATGTTGGTGTGTAAATCGCCAAATTGAATGCGTAATCCAGAAATACACTCTGCATCCCCACACATGGTTTTTCCTCCTCCTGCCTCCTGACCTTGTGAGGACAACATGGCCGCTCACCTCCACATCCAGCCTGATGTCTCTGGCCGAATGCTCTGATGAAACCGAACACGTCTCCTATGCACATGTCTGCTCTGGTAAAGTCACGGCGGCGCGGCGGTCGGGAACAATAGCGAGCCCTGTCCGCTCGCGCCCGGGACTCGCCGCCTGCGAACATCTCCTTGACGTGACCCTGCACAGAGCGCTGTGTGTTCAGCATCACAAGCAGATGTGCTGCCTTTATGGATTGCCGGGTCCGTGTATTGAAAGGGACACAAGAGTGCGCCGGGCCGACTGCCAGCATAGTAATCCGCCCAGATGAATATGCAGAGGGGAGAGGGAGTACGAGTCTTGTAATGAAATGTTTCCCGGGACCAGTGATCAGGCAGGGTGTGTGTGTTCATATTCGTAGCAGCGTGGGGTCCACGGTGCGGTAAGGCACCATGCTCATTCATAGGAACTTGTTTTCTTAATCTTCAACGACTATTTTAAAGGACTTGACATGACAAATCTCTTGATGTTGCCGTGACGTTCGGTGCGGACGTTCATGTGGATATGATTGATAACTTAAAGCCCCACTATGTAGTGTTTCCCTTGTAGCGCCCCCTTCAGGTATTTAACGTGTACTTCAGTGTCGTAAATACCCAGTTACGATAGATCAGGGGTCGTGAACCTCTGGCTCTGAGCCATATATGGCTCTTCTGGTGACGCATATGGCTCTTTTGAGTTTGAGTTAAAAAATAATATAATCTCCTCCGCCCCCTGTAACTTTCTCTCTCCTCCAGATGACAGCAGCAGTAATGTCAGGTCCCTTTCTTAAAGACGTCTTTGTTCTTTTATTAAACTAAAGGTCTGTTATTGGTCGTCTCCACAGCAGCATGTCTCTCTGTCTCTACGTCGCGTAGCGGAGACAATAAAAAGTCCCCTGTGAGGTGGACTGGACTATGTGACGCTGGTCATCATGACAGAAAGCAGGTCCAAGGACCGGGCGCTACAACATGTTACATGGTGGAGTTTTCTCCCCACAGACCCCGATGGGAGTGGAGGAGACATCAACATATTAAAAGTCTTTGTAGCGGCACTATTTTTTTCAAGCTGTTACAATACAAGGTACAATTGTTACATAGTGTCGCTTTAACATCCCTTACAGTGCCATCATCAAGGCAACATTTTTAATTGGTCCACGATTTTTTGGTTTAAGTTTAAGACATTTCCCTCAGCTTCAGGTGCACTTTTGTGCTAATTACCTTCGCATTCTGCGTAAGGTTATGTTTTGATCGCTGCGTATTTATTTATTTGTATGTGTGTTTGTTTGTTATTCGCATAAGTCAAAAAGTATTAAACCGCATCGCATGACATTTGGTGGGATGATTGGTTATTATCCAGGGTCCATTCGATTAGATTTTGGGATTGACCGGGTCAAAGGTCAAGTTCAAGGTCATGCAAAGGTCAAAATCTCCTTTTTACCAATTTGTATCTAATTGGCATGCAACTAATATCAAAATGTTCACATGACATCAGGCTCCCCACACTCTCAGGCCAAGTACCAAACAAGTGGCTGCGGCGAAGGTATGCGCCCGCTCTAGTTAGTAAACGTTGTCGTGCCATCACGCTAAACCAGGATGGTGAACGTGGTCATCCTCACACCTGAACGTCTGATTGTTAGCATCGTTATAGTGGCTACAGTCATTTTAATAAATCCACGTGAGGATTCTGAATACGTGCGGTTCTAACATGCGAAGAGCCGACTGTGTGCCTCCAGGTGATCATGCGCAACCTGACCACAGAGGAGGTGTCCTCCTTCACCTACGAGGAGTGGCTCTCCAGGACCCGAGGGCCGAAGAGGACCATGCTCTGCGAGATGGCCGCGGTGGTGGACGAGGAGCTGATGGTGGAGATCACCACCTACACCGTCCAGGTCAAGACCAGCGACGGCGCAGGTACGTCCTCGTCGCCATGCCGACGGCTGTCAGTGAGGGGTTGTCGAATTTATCAGATCGTCTCGTCCAAAGCCGAGAAAGAGCAGCGACCTGAGAAGGACATTTACGATACGTACACTACCGTTCAAAAGTTTAGGGTCACTTAGAAATGTCCTTATTTTACAAAGAAAAGCATGTTTTTTGAATGAAGATAACATTACATTATTAAGAAATGCACTCTATACATTATTAACGTGGTAAATGACTATTCTAGGTTGAAAAATCCGTTTTAATACAATTAAATATCTACACGGTTGTATAGAGGCCCATCTCCGGTGTTCTAATGGCACATTGTGTTATCGCCTTAGAAGACTAACGGAGGGGCAGAACTTTAGAAAACCCTTTTGTTATGTTAGCACAGCTGAAAACAGTTATGCTGGTCAGAGAAGCTTTTCAACTGGCCTTCCTTTTGAGCTTGAAGTCTGAAGAACACAATTCATATTTAAAATAAAAATCATTATTTCTAACCTTGTCAATGTATTTACTATATTTTCTATTCATTTTGCAATTCATTGGATAAATAAAAGTGAGTTTTTTAATGGAAAACACGAAATTCTCTTGTTAAGTGACCCCACACTTATGAAAGGTAGTGTATTTCTATGCTTAGATTATTAGAAATACTTTAAATCAGTTGTTTTAAAGCCTTAAAATGATAATTCAATCGCAAAAAAATCAATAATTCAGCGGTGAAAAGTCTATATTGTTAATTATCTAGTGACGCCTTAGAGCAAGGGCGTCAAACTCATCTTCACCGAGGGCCACATCAGCGTCACGGCTGCCTCTTAAAGGGCCGGTGTAACTGTATAAACTACTCAAACATATTGTCAAATAGCCCTCTTTGCATTTGATTATTGTTTATTGGAGTGTAGAAATATTGTACATAAGAAGATGTCTCTAATATTACAACATAAATCCTATTAATTTTAAACCTTCAAAATAAAAGCACAGGATATTTTTGTTCAATTTCTTTAAGAAAAGGTGATTTTGTGTCTTTTCAAGCCGGCAGGGGCCACATGAAATGATGTGGCGGGCCGGATTCGGCTCACGAGCCTTATGTTTGGCATCTTTGCCTCAGAGGGTCCTGAACCCCGTGTTGGAAACCACTGATCTAAAGGGTCTCTTATCTAAAGGGTTTATCTCTTATCTCAAATAATGTGTGCATTTACTTAAGACAATCTGTTAACATTGGGTCAGACCTGTGAGGAAGAGGAGCTGCAGTTTAAATGGCTTTAACACCGTCAGCATCCACCCAGCCTCTCATCTGTGGGTCAGCCTCCCGGTCAGATCCGTCGTCTTTCATCCGGAGCGATTTCCTCCGTCAAATGGAGCCCTGGGTTCACCTCGCCGCCACCTCTAAACATTATTTCCTGAACTCTTTTGACCCGAGGGTGACCTGCAGGTCCTTAAACGTCTATGTTCAAAGGGGACGGCGGCTTGATATTCTCACATGAGTGAACTCCTCACCCCAAATTAGCTCCCAGCCTTGTGGAGGCTATTTTATATCTGATGTTACATTGCTCCTCATCTTCTTTTGGCTTGTCCTTGTGCAGAGGTCATTTTCTTTTGTAGTTTTTTCAAAAAAAAAAGCGTCCACGCGGCTTTGCTCCCTCTCTTTTCTCCCTCTCTTTTCTCCATGCAGTCTTTTCTATTGCTCAGACGCGCTGCTGATCAACACGATAGCGTGGCGAGAAGTCTGAGCCGACTTCAAAGGGCCGCTCTGCTCGCCGCCTCCGGCTGTTACTGGAAGCTGAGATGTAGCCCTGCACCACCGCGGAGAAATAACGAGCCGGGCCGACAGACACACGGACACACACAGCATCGCATAGGCGGTGCCGTGGTCTCCTCGGGGTCGTGGTTAGGTGATCTGTGCAGTGGGAAGAGGCATTGCATGCTAAGTGGGGCGGTATATCATAAAAGAATCATCACCAGCTACATAAAAATCAATTATTAAGGTCTAAATGTCTCATTTTGCTATTATTGCTCACTAGAATATGCAGCGTTAATTCAAATAAATGTGATTTGAATATTTCGTGCACAGATAGGTGTCACACCGGGACACGAGAAATGCTGCAGAATGAGTGAGGCGCGTTCTCACCGTCGCCTACTACACATTCACTTAGTGTCTTACTCACCGAGATGAAATAATAGAGCACAGAGGGATTATAGAGGCTGAGTCAAAGAACGCCGTTTCCTCTGCAGCTCATTTGCATAATGTGGCTGCCGGTTGGCACGCCGGTTCCAACGGGGCTTTGCGATGTCCGTATTTATTGACACTCCAAGAAACCCCATGTATGTATTAGTTGAAATGCATTGCAGTTTAAAAGAGCTACAACCAAGGGCAATCACTTATTGACACGTATGAAGATCAAATGTATTTTTACAAGGTTATAATTGGAATAATCGAAAAGATGCATTTAGAAATGGCATCACAATATGATTTAAATTAAACTATACTGAGCTCGAAGCATACAGTGAATTCACAGTTCCTCCTTATTTATTCGTTATTTGTATTATTATTGAAATATTATTTGTTTAATTTGTTGTTTTTTCTCTCCAGGGAGGCAGAAATTACGATAGTTTCTTTTTTTTTAAATGGGGGGCTTTCCTCTGTCTCCTTCAGGGGCCGGCACCGATGCCAACGTGTGGATCATAGTGTTCGGAGAGAACGGAGACACGGGGACGCTGGCGCTGAAAGAGTGCAGCAAGTCCAACAAGTTTGAGCGCAAGCAGCTGGACACGTTCCGCTTCTCGGAGATCCTCAGCATGGGAGAGCTCTCCAAAATACGAGTCTGGCACGACAACTCAGGTCAGGCTCACACGCTGATGTGGATCTGCACTCTGCAACTGGCTTTGGGGGAAAGTTTCTCCCAAGTTACATCTAAATAAGTTCTGATCGCCCCAATCACTCAAACTAAAGATAGATCGGCCCACAGACTCATTAGTCTGACGGAGATGTCTGGAGTCACCTCTCTGATTTTAATGAAACCCGAACAGCTGACGTCTGATTGGATGATTGCTGCGGCGCTCTCGTTTCATTCATCTCGGGCAACGTTCATACTGTGAGTGTGAGGTATTCTGAAACAGGGCACTTCACAGATGGTGGAGAACAGGCTTCCGGATGCGCGTGAATTACATTATCAACATTTAATGGCAGGAAGTGTAAAACAAACAATCAAAGCTCACGATCTTCCTTACGGCCTCGGCTTACCTGTCCAAAGAGACCCGATTTGTCTTCTTCGCTGAGTTTTGTAGCCAGGGGTCAAAACATCATTTCCGGTCAAGTATTTTCACAATAAGATTTCCCGTCTATTATTTTCAGTATTAAAGTCACCTTCACAATAAAAGTCCTTCGTTATTGTAAGTCACGTGACGGATTTCAACCATCTTCATCGATCTATAATACTAACATATAGTCACTCTCATGAACATACATTAATTCTTGCCATTTACATTTGCATAAAGTAAACATTACCCCTATGCTTCATAATACATTAATAACAACATCAATATTCTCCTTAATATTTTCTATTATAATATATTTCTATATGTATCAATTTAAAACATAAGACCTCTGCAGATGTTGTCAAAATAAACTATTACAACCTAACAATACCGACTGCCTTTGTGTGTTTCCTGATCCCATCACTCCCAGGTCCCGCTCCAGGATGGCACTTGGAATACATCGACGTGAAGGATGAGATCCTGGACAAGACCTTTCGTTTCCCCTGTGACCGCTGGCTCGCCAAGAATGACGACGATGGGCAGATAATGAGGGAACTGGCGTGCGCCAACAACGACTTCTTGGACCTCAACGAGAAGACCAGTGAGTCCGGCACACGCAAAGCCTTCAGTCTGGGGTGAAGTGGCAAAACACCAACCCAAAAAACTGATCCGCTGATGGGAAAAACAGATACTGAGACACAGTCACGTAGTTGACAAGTACATCGTGTTTCCTGCAGCTTCTCCACAGTAAAAGCCACGCTGTGTTTCAGTGAGGCGCTGCAATAGGAAGACGGTCTGTTGGCATTAGCAGTCGCTCACGAAGAGGCTGACGTCAGTGAGACAACATGCTGCAGTTATTTATTGTGCCACTAACAAGGAAAACTTCATAAATAGAATAGAAAAATAGTTTTGATATAATGAAACCATGTATTTCCGGTTAGGGTTAGGGTGGTGGTGGTGGTGGTGGGGAGGGGGGGGGGGTCTGAGCGATTAACATCTCTCTTATTCTGCCTGTTTGTGATATACATGCCTAAAAGGGGGAATTTGTTTATCTGGCAACACTGAGATCAGTCGACCAATGACTGTTCAGGTGGAACGTAAGGGAGATACCATTTACAAAACTTGTAAGGGGTAAAAACTACTTTGTGAAAACCCAGAGAAACGCAAATATCCAATGTAGCAAAATCCCGGACGTTTTTGGAAACCCTGCCGGATGCTTTTTTTTTGTCTCAAAAAGAGTGCATTTCGGGGAAACCGGACGTCTGGTCACCCTACCTAATGCATGATGTATATTCTGTGTGGAAATGGAGGACATGTTTGTTTCTAAACAACCATTTCACCAAACCGTCCCTGTTTTCTCTAGAGTACGACATTTGTATCACGACTGGAGACACGGAAACCAAAGAAAACGCCTGGATTGTCCTCGAGGGGAGGAAGGGCCGGTCAAAAGAATTTGTAATGGAGAACTCCTCGAAGAAGAAAAGGTTCTTGCGGTAGGTACTTGGTGCACGATTAACTTAATGAGCTGCAACTTGTGTACATGAGAGAGTTTAAAGAAATGTGCTTTCCATGCATCCATCCATTCTCATCTGCTTAGTCCGGGGACCCAGACTTCCCTCTCACCGCAACATGTTCCAGCTAGTAGAGGCGGTCGGTGAATTAACGCGCAGTTTTCGTAATGTCACCTGAGACCATTTTATTGTATAACAGAAAATAAATGAAAACTCTTTAACAGAAAATAAACCGTCTTATCTCTAAATGCCTTGTGCGGTTCTGCCTGCGGTTAAAAATAATTTCCCTTCCGCTCTCTCAAACAAAAACACACCTGCCGGCACTCAGGTGCCGTCTATTTCTAATGTTACGCCCACTGACATTGCGTCATCAAAACGTGACCAAACTAACAGACATCATATTACGGCTTCTACACGAGGCGTTCCCAGGCCAGTTGGGAGATGTAATCCCTCCAGCGTGTCCTGGGTCTTCCCCGGGGTCTCCTCCCAGTTGGACGTGCCTGAAAAACCTCCAGTGGGAGGCGTCCAGGAGACATCCGAATCAGATGCCCGAACCACCTCAGCTGACTCCTTTTGACGCGAAGGAGTAGCGGCTAGACTCCGAGCTCCCTCCTGATGTCCGAGCTCCGTACCCTCTCTCTAAGGCTGAGCCCGGCCACCCTCCTACCGACTCCAGACTCCGGATACTCTGAACTGCGGTTCGGTGCATAAGCACAAACAACAATCAGAGCCTTACTCCCCGCAACTCGTAGGCGCTGAGGCGACCTGATTCTCTGGGGGAAACTCCAACACAGCAGCGCTCAGTCGGGGACTAGTGAGTTTCCCTTGTCCAGGGGAGGTAGCTAAAGTCCATCAGGGTTTCTTAGTCTGGACTCTCACTCGAGACCCGACCGGGGGCTAATGCCCCGGACAACGTAGCTCCCAGGATCACTAAGCCCCTCAAACTCCTCCACCGCGTTATGGTGGCGATTCGCGGAGGAGGATGGAAGGAGAAGGAAATGTGCTTTCTCTGCTTCTAATTCTGCCTTTGCATTTATTACTAGGACAGCTGAAAGTCTCTACAGCTTCCGCCGGAAACTGAAAACGCACCTTTTTCGACTATATCTAGATTAAAACACAGATTTGCACTTCAGTGGCTCTTAAATATCTCGTATTGTGGTACTTTTGTAGTTTGACTATGTTGAGGAAATGTTACTTTCTGTATTCTTGTTGTTCTTAGTTTGTTCTCTAGGTTGATGAACTTATTGTAAGTCGCTTTGGATAAAAGCGTCTGCTAAATGACACGTAATGTAATGTAATATTACAATAATCCCCACTAGCACCGATCACTTGAGCTCAGACCAACGCTGCAATAACCGGGATGACGACGCACCATCCAGAACAAATTGGCGGTGACATGAATTTAAAGTATGCCGGCCAATTTGAGCGAACGCCCACTCACTCCTACCTGTGTTCCTCTCTTCGTAGGGGAAATGCTGACAAGTTTGACTTTTCGTCCAAGAACCTGGGCGATATCGCCGGTATCTGCCTGGGCCACACCCCCAAGGACGGAAAGAAAGTAAAGGGGGACGTTTTCTGGAAAGTGGAGGAGGTCGTTGTCACTGAAAGGGAACTGGGAAACAGGTGAGACATCAGTTCCTGCTCCGTGAGCCACATCGACATCCATGTGGAAGTCAGATATTCAGTAATTTGTTGATAACGATAATTCTGCGTCATCCCCTCCAGGTACATCTTCACTTGCAACGCCCTCCTCCCCCTCTCTCCGAAGAGGGACGACTTCTTAACCGTCGAGTGCTCAAAGGCCATCGAGAGCTTCGCCAGTAAAGCGCGGAGCCTCGTGCCCGTCAAGTACGAAATCATCGTCGTCACGGGAGACGAGAAGGGAGCCGGCACGGACGCCAACGGTTTCATCACCATCTACGGCTCCAACGGAGACTCGGGCCAACGGCCTCTGAGGCAGAAGTTTCGCAACCTTTTCGAACGCGAGCAGACGGACCGGTTCCTGCTGGAGATGCTGGACATGGGCGAGCTGCAGAAGGTCCGGGTGGAGCACGACAACGCTGGCATGAACCCCAGCTGGCTGCTGGACCGCGTGGAAGTCACCAACACAGCCAATGGCGTCACCACCATCTTCCTGTGTGGGAAGTGGCTGGACACTAAGAGGGCCGACGGGCTGATAGCCAGGGTCCTCTACCCAAAATACTAGAAGAACTCTGTATTCAACCAGAGATTATGCTCTGGCAAGTTGTGCATCGCAGAAACTCAGACAGATTTTTGTACTCATTTTTTTTTAATTAGTATTATATTATATTTGGATATTTAATACTACCTGGGAATATAGCCTGCAAAGAAATACTGTGACAATATCTTCATAGGTCAGGAAACTGAATGTGCCATTCTTTTTAACTTTCATGAGTCAGGGATGGTTTGTTCAGTTTTGTATCAATATTAAAGTCTTTTTGCACTGCTCAATATACAGCTGCCTGTTTGACTCGTATGTGTTCATTCAAACGTCCAAACCCAGAGAGTTGTTTTTTTAAAGCTGCACTAATCAATGCTTTTACATTGCCAATTGATTTGAAGACTGTGTTCATCGCAGCTTTTCTTCCGATGTTTTGGTTTTACAGCCTCACTTATTTGGGGTTATTTCCCCCACTCTCACAAATCCATTGTCAGCAGTATTTAGCCGTTTTCAGGGGGAAAGACACAGCTATGAACCAAATGGCCGACACACACCGTTATCGACGAGCTGGTGGAGAAAGTGGAGCATTTAGCAGCGGAGACACATTTCCCTTTTAAGACGGACAACAACTGAGATAATGGGATTCAGTCCTAATGAAGTCAAATGGTGCCGTGTGAAACATGACTCAGACTATGGGAGAAGAAAATGAATCTATTGTTGCCCTAAAGTCTAAATATTCTAAATATGTCAGAAATGATGCTGATACATCTCGATATTTACACCGGATTTAAAAAAGTTATATTATTATCTTATTTTACCCAATCTTTCTTAAATGTCAAAAAGTCAAATTAAAACTATAAATAAAACAAACAACCAGAACATGTCCATTTTATCCAATTTATTACAAAAAGAGCACATACAAAAGGATAATATACAAGCCATGAAATAAAATTAAAAAAACAGAACAGTTTGGGTTTAGCAATGCAACTTTTGAAATCATTATTATTAGTAGTACTTTTTTTGTAATAAAGTACAAAATTCCACCACATGTGACTCTAACATTTACCCATAATATGCTCATCCATTTCTTCATCAACACACACATCACCATTAATGCGCTATTGCTTTAATATTAATGATAAATAGTTCTATTTTCAGATAAAATATCCTATATTGAAAAACATTGCGCAGTCACAGCTAAACAGCAGAGCTTCGTACGAGGATGGCGGCAGCCCTTTCACTGGCACTTTTTGGGATATTTTCTCTTCAGTTTTTGTGTTTTCAGTTTCAAACAGCGACAAAATTATGTGTTTTTTATCCCCCTCTCCGATATATTCTTTGTATATATTTTCCCCATATACTATTAAACCATTGAGACTATATTGAAACCTGAGAAAACATGCATTTTTAGAAAAAGGTTGTGCTTTAATATCCTTGCCTTCCTTTGAGACTGAAAGGAAACGGAGGATAGAGTCTGAGAGGAGAGATGGACGGTAAAATAAAATTAAAAGGAGGTGGAGAGCGGGGAGATAGACGACAAACAGAAGAATTACTGAAGTATTGGTAAAGCCCACAGTGAAACATGCCTCTTTACAGTCAGAACAATTTCCACAATATGTAACGCTCCAGTTCTACAGACCAGCAGCTGGTTTGGACAGTTTGACTTCAATGGCTTTTGTAGATACAGTCAAACGTGATCAAAGCTCCTTCACAACTCACTTGTTTAATTATGCAACCAATAAGGCATGGCGGCTTCATGGATTGATTGTTATTAAATGGTTTCAGTAATATGGAAATATCTCCTAACACTTAAAAGCGAGGCACTTGTTATGCTTAAAGTCTACGAACTGAAGAGAAACACCAGAGAGATGAAAATTAAAAAGATCCGTACAAAGAGTTAAAGCGTGGGAACATGCTTCACAGATGATCGTTATTAAGACCCATAGTGCATTGTGAGAAGCAGAGCGTACAAAATAAAAAGCCAGAGTTCTGAGTGGTGGTGTGTTAAATTATCTGTTGCCAGTGAGAGGGTTCCCTTATTTAAAACACGCAAGTGCAAAACAAAAACAGAAGGAATCACTTCATTGCAGTTTGTCCACTACGTCACAGCATGGGGGGGATCAGAGGAATTGCATTGAATGGAATGTAACCAAGATCCACAGCACCACATGAGAGAGAGAGAGACTAAGAGAGAGAGAGAGAGAGAGAGAGAGAGAGGCGGAGAGCGGGCTCAGTAGCTCAGCCTTGGACAGTAAACATCGCACAGCCAGCTTGTGGATATCAAACAGCGGGGCTCTTTCTTTTTTAAACTTTTTTTTTTTTTTTAACTTTAGTGTTCCCAAAAAGTACAACTGCATGCAAAGCATTCCCATTTAAAACAATGCAAAAATGAGGTAATAGTTTTTTTTTCATAGCATTTTTGTGTTATTTCTAAATAAATAAATTATGATTCAATACCCGATCCCTTCCCACCCCCGAAAAAAAAAAAACTATATAAAATTAAATACATACCCACAATATCTACAGTTAGTAATAAATTATGATTGTTAAATACTTAAGGCATCTCAACTGACAACACCCTGTGTAAACTATGAAAACTTCATCACAGATGACTCCACTACAGGAGGAGGCAGTTTCGACACCGGCAGTGCACAAGACGGAGGGGTGTGTGTGTGTGTGTGTGTGTGTGTGTGTGTGTGTGTGTGTGTGTGTATGTGTGGGGGGGTAATAATCCCAGTTAATTGATCCTTAACCCCACGAGGCTAAAGAAAGAAAAGCCTCTGGGTTCATCCTTTGCGGTCATAGTGCGTCGGACAGTGAGGGTCCTGAAGGCATCCTGTAGAAAAACTAAACAAAGTGAAAACCTGTTGTTTTCCTGCCGTCGTGTCTGTGTGCACTGCGAGAGGGAGGCTGCCTCCGTCGCACCACGTTCTACATGTTCTAGCAATACAGCATAGCAACCAGCATAGCAACCACGAGGGGAGGTCTGTCACACAAAATACACAAAATCAATACGCAAGCTCCTCTCTTTCTGCATGAATCTATACCTAAATATAAACCAACGCAAACGCAACGCCGGGGGGAAATCCCCTTTGTTGCTATAACTATTGTCACATGTGCTTGTTCTGTAGGCAATAAGGTAAACATTAAACCCATCGTGGCCTCCAGAGGGGACCGGATGAACACACGCTACACGTCAGGGGAGCAGCCGCTGACACCGTTGTTTTTTTGTAGTTTTTTTTTGTTGTCGTTTAGTTTGTTCGTTGTGTTAGTGTCGAGGTCGTCACAGCTCAGATTAACTAAGTCATGCAAAGCCATCTCTGTACCTTTTTATTTTGTTCTTCTTCTTTTTTTTTTTTAGATTTAAGAAACGCTACCAAAGCGAACAAGCCCAAGTCGACAATGAAACATGCTTTTTTTTGTTTTGTTCTAGTACACACTGTTCTGCCGCTGGCCCGGCGCCAGGTGAAGAAACAGGTAGAGGGCAGCGGAGGCTCCTCCCACCTCGCGCTGCCGTTTCATTATCCTCCCTGTTTTTTTTTTTTTTTTGGCTTTGTGTTGTGTAAGCGCTCCAATCGCCGTGCGGTGAGTTAACGTCCAGGTGTTGCCTCATACACTTGAAAAACACACACACACACACACACACACCACACACACACACATTTGCACTCTTTGAATAGCCACACATTTGTTAGACACATTCTTTAAGTCACACACACACACACACAGCAGGGCAGAGCACACACACTAACACACCCACCCACCCACACACACACACACACACACGTGAACCTGCGCGCCAGGTTCAAGCTACACCGTGACAAAATAAAAAATAAAAAATGCATTTTGGTAAAATTACTTTCTACCTATTTTTTTTTTTTTAAACACACAGCGCCTCAGTCCCCGGGCCGGCTCGTCCAGGCAGTGACAGAGACCTACTCACACCACACAATCTCACATGACACCGACCCAAATGCACAACTGTATTGCAAAATGTCAAAGCTGCATGATAGAAGTAAAACACTCGGCTACCCCCCCCCCCCCCCATAGAAGACGACAGCGCATCAGATATCACTTGTAGGTTACTGCTACTCTACTACGACCACAAATGATCTTTAGGTAAACATGGCATCAGAGCATCTGTTAAGCTTTCGCGTGTGGCAGAATATTCATTTTGATTGAAGTGTGTTTGAAAAGAGAGAAATATATATTTATATATGTGTATATAAATATAGAAAGAGAGAGAGCGAGAGAGAGAGAAAGAGAGAAAGTAGCCAGCTCAGGGTGGGGTTATGCGTGTTCCACTCTCGGGACATTAAGTCATGGCTTTGAGGACATGCTACACAGCCCAGGACTACCTACAGTACGACACCACGACAGCAACAACACCCCACGGACGACCAGCAAGCTACGAGTAAACCCTGTGTAACATGAGCATGTGTGTGTGTGTGTGTGTGCGTGTGTGTGTGTGTGTGTGTGTGTGTGTGTGTGTGTGTCTTTTGCTTCCAGAGGGATGTGCTTCTATATAAAAAGAGTTGGCCTCTCTTGCAGTTTAGTTTTCCTGGCTTGGCTCAGTAAAGCGTGAGTCAGAAGGGTGGTGATGTCACATGAAGTCCGGAGACATTTGGCAAAGCACCCAACAGGAGGAGGAGGAGGAGGAGGAGGAAGAGGAGGAGGAGGAGGAGGAGGAGGGGGTGCGGCCAGCGAGCCGAGGTGGAAGAAAGCAGGAACCACGCGAGGGTGACGGACGAGGAGGATGAGGAGGAGGAGGAGGGGGAGTTGAAAGCTCATCAGCTGTCGGGGTTCAGCTGTGTTTCGATGTCCACTCGACAGATGGGACACTTCCTGCTGGTGGCCAGCCATTGGTCCACGCAGCCCTGGTGGAAGAGGTGCATGCAGGGCAATCTCCTGGAGGACAGAGAGGACAGAGAGACACGGGGTCAACGTTGATTCCGGCGCGGTTATCGGCTCGCTTTCTAAAACCAGCAGCCAGTTTGTTTTGTTCACAACTTCTGGAGGGTCATTAAACGCCACATGCCTCTCCGACAGCTGAGAGCCCGCACGCTGTAAACTGAGCTCAGCCCCGAGGCGCAGGTTTGAGCTCCTGAATTTCACACCCCGGCGTGGTTTGAAATGCACGTGTAGGGGCGCCGTTTTGGAAGATATTTGCTTTCAGCTGGAGTCAAAGTAAGGCTAACTTATATCCATATAGGCCTATAGCGGTTAGCTTAGCTTAGCACAAAGACTGGAAACGGGGGACACACGGCGTCCGGCACAAACTGAATCCGTCCGCTGAGTGTCTGTTTCATGTGATCCCGTTTGTCTAATGTTAGCAAGAAGATCAATATATTAGTTAATGGTTTGCAATGTATTTAGCATCTTCTGTAAAATTGATTTAACAGCAAAAAAGGTAGAAGTTTGTAACTTTTTACCTGAATATGAAATCCCACTCGATTTGTGTTGTATTATCACTTCATATATTTAAAAAGGAGAAAGATGAGAAGTTCATCACTGAAGGCTCTCATAATCGACGTGGTATCAATCCGACTCTCAAAGGAGCGATATTCTCCAGATGACAAACTTGTATGTCCTCTCAGGGGAAGGGACGGATAAGGACAGATAAGGACTCTGACCTGACGTCCTCTCCGTCCTCCAGCATGGACAGACAGATGGTGCATTTCTCGTCCACGTCGGTTTCCTCCTCCTCCTCCTCAATCTTCAGCAGCAGGGGCTTCCTCTGTTCGCGGGTCAGATTACAGAGGGACAAAAGATGAGCTCAGAGCCGCGAACGCAGGAGACGTGACGACGTACCTCTGCGTGTGTGTGTGTGTGTGTGTGTATGTGTGTGTGTGTGTGTGTGTTACGCCGTACCTTCTTGTATTTGTGTGGGAAGGTGAATCTCTCGATGGTCGTCTGGACCGCTCCTCTGCTGACACTCCCCAGCCGGTCCTCCAACTGCAACAGCTCCTGGGGTGAAGTGGGCATCCAGTTGAGAGTAGAGAAAAGAAGAAGAAAAACATAAATAATAGTAATAACAACAACAATGATAGTAACACAGCTATTACAAGTATTTTTGAACTCAGGAGCTGGAGTTTTGGAAACGGGTTTACCTCGTAGCTTTCTCTGACGGCGGTGGCGTGCCTCGAGGGGTTCAGGCTCTGCAGGGCCAACAGGTGCAGCTGGGGGTACGGGTAGTTTCTGATCTCATGCACAACCTGACAGAAGAGAAGTGGTCACCGCGTGACGGGGACACGCTCGTCGTGTCGTTTCCACGCATAGCGTTATTTATTTATTTACTTAAGCATTTATTTATTTATTTCTACATTTATTTAAGCATTTATACATTTATTTAAGAATTTGTACATTTATTTAAGCATTTATTTATTTATTTATACATTTATTTAAGCATTTATACATTTATTTAAGCATTTATTTAAGCATTTATACATTTATTTCTTTATGTATACATTTATTTATTTATTTATACATTTATTTAAGCATTTATTCATTTATACATTTATTTAAGCAGTTATACATTTATTTATACATTTATTTATTTATTCCTATATTTATTCATGCATTTATTTATTTATACTCCAAGTCATTTTGAGTCCTCCATACGTTTTGGGGACGTTTGTAGGAGTCAAAGAAAGGGGGCGGGGCTAAGCCCCAAGGGCAGTGGCATATCAGGGATTTCTTTTTTTTTGGGGGGGGGGGTGTGGATATCAATTGATTCCGACAGTTCATAGATTAGCAGAGATTCTGCTCTGTAGTTTTGCTTCTCTCGGTATCTGATAACACCGGAGACAGAATGTCAGCGTCTATATTTGAGAATATGTCAAATATATCATTAAACGGAGAAAAAAATACTACAATATCTATTAATACAAAGAATAAAGAGATGTCGTAGTTATTTCCTGTATTTCCAATGTGCTCGTTCACACTCTGTTCCTAACTAAATAGCGAGCTGGCTATGATCAGAAGCAGATCACAGTTGGCAGAGGAGGATCCGATCGATGGAGCGAACCCTTAAACGTGCAGGCTCAATAAATCTATGACACGCGGGACAACTTGCGTTTTTTTCTTTTCTTAAATGGATAATAAAATATACCCAGATGAAACATACCACTTGTGCAGAGGACGTGTTCCTGGGGAAGTGGTGCATCCGCGGGGAGGCCAGGTAATGCTGATAGTGCTGTGGAAGCTGCTGGAGCTGGTACTGGTGGTGAGGGAGGCCGGCGTCCACGCTGAGATCCCTGCAGGAGCGCACACACACACACACACACACACACACAGGCAGGTGACTAATGGAAGTTGAGTTTCTCTGCTGCGCGGGATTCTGGGTAAACTGCGGCGGCGACTCACCAGTCGGTGCCCTCGGCCAGGTACCGCTGCTGCTGCTGCGTCATCTGCTGGGGGACGTGGAGCGGGTGGGAGAACTCGTAGCCCGAGCGCAGCCGGTGAGGGTTCAGGGGAACACGCTCCTGGGTTCTTCTGCAACGAGATGAAGGGACGACCGTACGTACACCACCGTTCAAAAGGTTAGGGTCACTTAGAAATGTCCTTATTTTACAAAGAAAAGCATGTTTTTTTAATGAAGATGACATTAAATTATTAAGAAATGCACTCTATACATTATTAACGTGGTAAATGACTATTCTAGGTTGAAACATCAGTTTTAATGAAATTAAATATCTCCACGGTTGTATAGAGGCCCATCTCCAGTGTTCTAATGGCACATTGTGTTATCGCCTTAGAAGACTAGCGGAGGGGTAGAAATTTAGAAAACCCTTTTTTACATTACATCACATGTCATTTAGCAGACGCTTTTATCCAAAGTGACTTAAAATAAGTGCATCAACCTAGAGTACAAACTAAGAACAACAAGAATACAGAAAGTAACATTTCCTCAACATAGTCAAACTACAAAAGTACCACAATAAGAGATATTTAAGAGCCACTGAAGTGAAAATCTGTGTTTTAATCCAGATATAGTCGGAAAAGGTGTGTTTTGTTATGTTAGCACAGCTGAAAACAGTTATGCTGGTCAGAGAAGCTTTTCAACTGGCCTTCCTTTTGAGCTTGAAGTCTGAAGAACACAATTCATATTTAAAATAAAAATCATTATTTCTACCCTTGTCAATGTATTTACTATATTTTCTATTTATTTTGCAATTCATTGGATAGATAAAAGTGAGTTTTTCTCTCCGTGTTCCAGCCGGTTCTACCTGGCGTGTGGGAGGACCCTGCGGTGCTGCGCCTCCAGGAGCTGCTGCTGGATGAGGTATTGCTGGTGTAAGGCCTGAGGTAGGAACGGAGGCCCCGGCACGTCTTGGAACTGAGGGGGTGCGGTCAGGGCAGTGAGGGGCGGCTGATGCGCCGGCGGCGGCAGGTGGGCGGCGAGGCCGGTCTGAGGCGGCGGCGGCTGACCGGCGTGTCCCAGGGGGAACTCCGCCGAGATGGGCGCCTGGGGAGCGCCCAGCGCGAAGTGTCGGCAGGAGGTGGCATGGCTGTGTTGGTGCCTGGTGAAGTGAGCGCCTACAGGGGGGGGGGAGCACACGGGGTCAGACAGGGCCACGCCCATTCAGACGGACGCCACACAGGAACCAGTGAGGAGGACGCCAGCACCTTCTGGCTCTGGCTCTGGCACACACACACACACACACACACACACACACACACACACACACACACACACACACACACACACACACACACACACACACACACACACACACACACACACACACACACACACACACACACACACACACACACACACACACACACACACACACACACACACACACACACACACACACACACACACACACACACACACACACACACACACCTCTCCACTTGCCACAGGAAGGATGGATCTGGTGTGTTTTCCGAGCGGCTCTACAGCCTCGGGGGGGATGTCTTTGGACCTGATGGACGCCGTTTGAAGGAACACATCTCCAACTGATGTCTCTCATTAAAAGTGTTTTTTCTTTTAAACCCTCCAAAAGGATTCACCGCCTCCATTTCTACCCCCCCCCCCCCCCCCCCCCTCCCTATCAGGAGGTGGAGCGGCGGAACATGAGATTGTGCGGTAGTCCCACTGAATCACCTCGGTATCAAGTTGCACAAAACAATCAATACTAATTACTCCGGGCTCAGATAGAGGCGGTCGAGGGGGGGGGAGGGGGGAGGGGGGGCAGGAAGCGGAGTCTGGAGGCCGGGCCGTGGAATAATGAAGTACCGGAGCGCGGCGCGTTTGTTTGGTTAGGAGGGAGTAATTGTCTCCTCTGGTGTCGGGTCAGCCGAACGCAGCCGGGCGCGCCCAACGGGAGCATGTTGGAGAGGGGAGAGCGTTCGGCTATTAGTTAATGGTCTGGGCTCTATTGGGCTAATCCATCTTTACAGTCGAAGGTCTAATCCTCAAGTCTAACATGTTTATGGAAACACAATATCCGCAGTACCCCTTAAATACTTGTGCATTTATGAGTGGTAGAACATTTTGGGTGTATGACTATTAATCGTCTCTCTACAGATCAATACTCTGGTCACACTCTGAAACCAACCATTACACAATATGCCTCCCACCGACGTTAACGCTCATTAACACGTTGTATTGGAGTTGTTTAATCTGAGTACAGACGGCCTGTTGTGGTTTCACGAGGCTCCACACGGAGGACGAGTTCTTCGGAGTTTATAAATCGCTAAAGAGACACCAGGAAGTGTCGGTCCCCGTAGAGAGATAGTCATTTCAGTTATGGCAAACATTAAAACACAATATGTAATCAGTTCATCAGTGAGCTTTTTATATTTTTTGCAGAGCCATTTCCTCAAAGTCTTTCTGCAGTAAACTAAAAAAAAATTAGTAGTGTGACATCAACTTCCACCAGAAGGCCAATAGGCACACAACAATAATTTCAACAATATTTGGGCTGAGGAAGAGGAGCAGAAGAGGCCGGTTTGGATTGTAAAAAAAGGCTAAACATCCCTTTTGAGTGAAGCCCGTGACCCGGTGAGACCGGACTCTAAATGAATATCTAATTATTGGCCTGTGGTCTCCTTCCCAGCGTGAACTGCTGACATTAATATTTGGCATATTGCAGTGCTGCCAGCAGCGGCCCTGATGTTGTTATCGTTCCATCGCTGCTTTTTCTCTCTCCGACTTGCAGATACAACATGCCCGATTGGTGCAGAACCCCCCCCCACATACACACACATGCATGCATACACACACACACACACACACACACACTCCCATCCACCTCTCCTCGCCCCCGTGCTGCTGCACAGGCAGCCCCTCCCCCACGGCTTAGCTGCGGCACGGTGTCCCCGTGTGAGCGACGGCCCGTAAGCCCAGCCCAGCCGCCGCCGACTGCAGCAGTCTGACATCAAACCCGTCTGCCTCCCCCCCTCCACCCTCCCACCCCCCTCCATCCATCACTGCAGCTTTACAATCGCACCTCCCCTCCAACATAATCCTGTCTTCTGCCTGGTGCGGTGGTCTTCCATCATGTGAGCCCCGAGTGTGTATGCGGTTCCCTTTTTTTTTCTTTTTACACAAAACAAATAAAACCCGAAACCCTGCTGATACCCACTGATTGGCTCCACCGATGGGGGGTAGTCAGCTGGCCTGGGAAGGGCATGACAACATGCTTTGCACACCGCTCGCTGACCTTGACGCTGAGCATCAGTCACGTAAGGACGGGGAAGACAAAGCAGTCGATGTGAGAAGTGGTCCATATCGCCGTGACGATGAAGCTGAGCCTTACAGCTGTCCAGTTATTTCTAAGTCGGTTGCTGTGAGTCTCAGGAGAAAACACACACACACACACACACACACACACACACACACACACACACACACACACACACACACACACACACACACACACACACACACACACACACACACACACACACACACACACACACACACACACACACACACACACACACACACACACACACACACACACACACACACACACACACACACACACACACACACACACACACACACACACACACACACACACACACACACACACCCCTCGTGTGTCAGCGTGTAAATAACTCTCGGCTATTTCCGGCGAACAGATGTACGGCTCGAGTGGCCGCAACGCTCCACGAGCGAAAAGACAGAGTTTAGATTTAAAATGATAAACACGCGACAATAAAAAGGAGCACCAGAGTTCGTGTTGTCGTCCAATCCACCCGTGTTCAGAAAGTCCACAGAAAGGAAGCTTTTTTTATCCTTTGAATCACACATTGAAAAAAAATTCAATTACAAAGTGTTATTTTGTCGGCTGAGTGGATATTTAGAACAAAGCGCATTACCATCTTATATTAACAGCTTTTACTTGAATTAACGACTTCCTGCGATAAACAAACAGCTTTTTCTTCAAGCTACAACTTTACAGGAACTCATTTTTAAAACCCAACTAGATTCCTGCTTCTCGCTGTGATTTTTATTTCTACCACGAGATGAATGAGAACAACATGCTGCAGAAGTATAAACACACAAAGATAGAACACATCACACATGAAACACGTCCACATGGTTACTGACCCAAAGTGATCTCTACCTACGCGACACATTCAGACTCTGAATCTATTGACTTCACTGCTTTTATACGTCCTTTTGTTTAATCCATACAGGAATTATAGGCGCTAATGTGCACTTGAAGAGCAGGAAATTGACGTCGGTACCTTTGTTTTTGCATTTAACGAGTAGCGTGAGCTTTAGAGGCCGCTGGATGAATTTTAAATGGACCGTTCTGCCAGGAAGCGACTAAAGTTTCCCTCACGTCGACTTCCTCCATTAAAAACACGCCGGACCGCCTCGTCCAGCCTGTAGAACGTAAGCCGGGTTTAATGTGCGTGTAACGAGAGACTTCAAACAGTATTTTTGTGTCAATACCTGGAGGTATAGTTGGGCGGCATCACAAACACCACGATGATTTAGAGGCCGTAGTATTTTTGCACCGGGGTGTACAATAGTTTACATTTTTTTAAAGTCAATGCTGCCGATTGATATTGGATTTGTTTTTGCGTGACTAGCCAAAAACAAACGCACGTACGCTTGTTTTTTAAAGATGGAGCGTCACCAACTATTTTGACATTTGTATATATTTATATATGAGATATACCTAGAGAGAAGATTGTATCCATATCTCCCAAACTCGTCACCAGTGACCACCAATGAGCGGATGAGGCAGGCTGCGTGTCCCAGACAGTGTATGGTTCAGGAGGAAATGACAGCGTGGAACATTAAAGATCAATGCCGGTCCCTTTCAATTAAAACATGCATTTTTACCCCTTTTTGTTGTCGTTTATAGAAAAGTTAGTTGCCCCGACTCTAAAGTAAGCAGAGGGGTGACTTCTGTCAAAGACAGCTGAGGAATGAGAGCACATAGAGAGTGAGGGGGCCGTCTCAGTGACAGCACAGTGTGGAGGGAGGGGGGAGGAACACATGGAAATCAGCAAAAAGCACACTGAAGGTTAGAAAGAAAACTACAGTCTTTATTGGAAGATATTAGTATGTGTGGCACTGTGTGATAATAGTAATATATCCTCTATATAACCAGAATAATACCATGCAGATAAAGACCAACGGCAAGGCCCGAACATGCTCTCTGTAGGGTTAACAGAACAGAAGCAGCATCCAATGAGTAGATGTGTATGCTTACAGCACATTTCAGTATAGCAGGGACATCTCTACACAAAGTTTACATTGGAATCTGCTGTTCAATGTGGAAAAACAAAAAGTATAAAATGACCATGCATTAGGATCTAATACAAAGAACATAAGGTAGAAAACCACAAACAAAGAATAAAAAAGACATTTTCATTCTACAAAAGGAGTTCTACAGCAGTGCAGGATTTACACATCCCTGTAAAATGGATAGCATTCTGGAGGTGTCTGAGGGGAGGCTTGAGAGAGGGGGGGGGGGGGGGAGACTGTGATTGATAGTGTGAGTTATCAAATGGCAAGATGAGTTGGACCGGAGTTTAGTCAATTGATTGTGAATGACCAAATCAATTTAGCTAGCCGGAACAAAGGCTTTCACACGTGGATGGGATTACGGCCAGCGGTTTGGACGCCACTACCGAGTGCAGTGGACGATCAAAAAGGTGAAAATAACACTCAAACTACGTGTTTTGGCCAATTGGTGAATGTTAGGATAGCTGGATTATCCGCAAAAACTATTTAGGAACCGAAAGGGATCCTACAAGTGCTTTATTGACTACAAAAGCTGGTACAATGCACCCTTCCAAATCGGGGATGGAGACCAAATTGAACCAGTTCGATCAAGCCTGGCTGTAATCTAATGGTGGGGGGGGGGGGGGGGGGGGGAATCAAAATGTATCCACTTTACAGAAATTTACAGCAGAATGTAGCCTATCCACACTGAATGGGAGAATCACAATGACAGTTTGTAGTAAGGTCTAATGCTACAATGGGTTATTCACTGAAGAACAACATGACAGTTTAAATAAAGACAAACTGTTTTCTACAGAAAAGGTGTTATTCTTTAGTCTTTAGTTACACAGAAGGATACGGTATGAGTGGGAACTCTGTTTTTAATGCCAATGTCGTCTTCAGATGGAAAGAGGAAATGAGGAAGAAGGGGGGGTCACAATACAGCTAGATGCAGAGAACAGGCAGAGGCTACGGCAGACAGCAGCAGATGATCGTTAGCTACACAATGGAGGGGGACAAAGGTCTGAGAAATGCGGAATGTGGAGCCAGCCTCGATACTATGGAACAGGAAAAAAGAACACAAATAAAAGCACAATGAAATCATTGGTGCTACTGCACGTAGTTTTAACAAGTCACGTCAAATTACCACTATTATTATTATGTATTATTATTAAAATCAACACAGAGCCTACTGCAGTGGAGGATTATTATATTTAAGCCCAATTCAGCCATATAGTGATTATTTCCATTTCTTTTTTTTTATTTCCTTTTGGTTTTCACTGCACGTGCAGCGCAATTTGCAGGTTTCATTTGACGCTTTTTGCATCGCACACACACACGTTTACGGCAAAATGCCACCATTTTATAACATTTTTTTAAAGAAATAGCACGCCATATCTATTAATATGAACTACAGCCATCACGCTGTATTTCTTCTCCGTTTTAATGATGTTTTGGTGGAGCACTTAATTGAAACTAACTCGGGGTGAAATGAGCGCAGAGTCAACAGACTCCGTGCCAGTTGCACACAAAGGGACACACGTCGTCCCCCGGCGTGTTATCGGCCGTCGGATTACATTCAGATATTTTTTTGCATGGAACCAAATTAAAAAGACAAATCCACGTAAAAGATGTAGATGTTATTAGCTAAAGACGAGCGAGTGAACGTGGCCGTATGAAGCCACTCGCATTGTTCTAGTAACGTTAGCTTAGCGGTGACACACACACACACACACGGACACACACACACAGAGAGGGAGAGAGAGAGAGAGAGAAACGCACGTAAACACCACGCAGTGAGAGATAAACCGCTAGCGCAGCTGAGGATAAAAGAAAAAGAAAAAAAGAGGGGCAGCGGTTTGACAGCTGCTGTCATTTGGTGCGGTTAACGAACCCCGAAACCTCCGTAAAAATAAGCAAAGAAACGTCCTTTCCCTCTTGTGTCATATTAAAACGCCTCAAGACACACTAACGACGGTTTAACGGTCGCGTTAACGCGACGCTGCGGTTAGCGAGACGGCTAATGTTGAGCTCAACTGTCGCTGTTGTGCTGGCTTGCGTTTTTTTTTTTTTTTCTTTGCTAGCAGGTGTCGGCTCTGTTTACATCGTTTTAAAAAGGACATTTAAAAGAAGGAAAAGCCGAGAAATATGTTAGGGTTAGGATAAGAAGATGTATCGAGATGGTCATACCTCTATTTCTAACTGAGCCGAAGACGGGGAGAACCAGATATCCAACATGTACTAACACCATCCTGGGTCCTTCTTTGTTGTGTGGAGCGAGACAGATGGTCCATGGAAGTGATCCCCTCCAGGTCCCAGCGCGTTCAAACACACACGCTGCGCAGCGAGCGCACGCAGACCCGGGCGACCAATCACAAGAGCCCTCCGACCGTGACCCTGCCGGCTTTGACACCCGGCTCCACCAATGAGAACGCGTCTGTGTTCTGGACAGCCCGCCCCCTCCGCGACTGAACCCATCAGTCTAGATAAGGTACTGTAAACTTGGTACTGCCCTCCCTTAGCCAGCTTCATTCACATGTATTTCACATGTTTGTTTGTTTATAAAAGGGATACATGCTAAACATTTCCTAGTTGCCTAATCTGTAATATTATTATTATTATTTAGCAACTTTCAAGAATCTCACTTTCAGAGGGAAATGTTGGACTTTTGCTCCACTACTTTTATGATTTGTTGTACATCATTTATGATTAAAAGCCGTGCATATCCGCATTGGTGTTTTTAAAAATTGTTGTGGTTTATTGTGGGCATTTGCAAATCTATGCTGGGATTTAGGCTACTTCTAACTATGTGGGTCAGATGACTCATTGGTCCCCAAATCAAAAACAATAAAATGAAACTATAATTCAATATGCTGTGGTAGAAAGTAACCAAGCACATTTACTCAAGTCATTTGAGGTACTCTGTTTCTATCTACTGCCATAACACATTTATTTACCGGTTATCTTGATTTGTAACACGCAAAACAAGTGATCAATTTATATATACATATATATATATATATATATATATATATATATATATATATATATATATATATTCCTAATGCATTACTAGTGTTGTCAAAGCACAAACAAAGCAACATTACAAGGAAATCCAATTCATTCTAACCACTTTAATTCCCTTTCTCTGCAAGAACACTGGACATTTGACACTCCTTTTCAGCCTGAACACATGACAGCAGACTACATAGCCCGCTTGTAAAAGGAATCTTTGAGTTTTAGCACAAGAACACTTGTTAGATCACATTTAATTACGGTTTAATCGTATTATTGTTCACTTTGGGGGACAGTGGATTGCTTGTCCCAGCCAGCACCGCTCAGTGAGACGCAACCAACAAACAACCCAAAGAAAACATAGTGGAGTAATCTGCTCCAACAAAAATAATATTCTTATATGTTCTTATTTGAAAAGCAACCTCTCCCAAAAGTTTCACAGTACAAGTACCATTTTCTTGTCTAGCAGATCTGCTTAGACCTGTCGGAGTCCTGACAATCCCTCTGTCTTTAGTGTTAAGCCTGAAGGGTGAAGGAACAGATGGGCATGTGGAGGCTGAGGGGGTCACACAACTCCTCGTCCCATATGTCCTTGTCTTCGCGTTCCCACCGTCTCATTTTTAAGCCTGCGGTGCCACACAAAGAGCCTTTCACAATGCTTCACTATCGGGGCCGCTCAAACTACTGCTGCTTCCTTTACTCACCAATGAGAGGCCTTTTTAATACTGTCAACTATCACTTCATGCTACACAACTTTTATAACTCATATTGTGAAAATTGTAGCAAGTGCAATGTTTGATTTTCTTAAGATCTTTATGTCATATTCTTGAGTCACATTGCCCAATTTCTCTATTTTCAGAGCGGCAACTAACAATTATCGTTATTCCAAGAAAGTTTAATCTATGAAGTGTTAAAAAATATTGTATAAATGCATTGAAACACTGATTCAAGTTTAATTTTAATTTCAAAGTGCAAAACCTAAAGATGTTATGTTTACAATTATATAGGCCAAAAAAGAAGCAAATCTTTGCCTGAAAATATACTGAAAATGATTTATCAAAAGTTGCCATTTTCCTTGTTGTCGATCAACTAAACAAGTATTTTACATTTTCCCATTAAAGCTGTTTTGTCTTTTCACGAGAAAGCAAATACAACTTAGCTTTTCTCACTCGTGAGTTATAGTCGTCACCTGCGTTTCTATCTGGTGTGCAGCCAACCCCGGACGGGGCCTGTCGCTTTGAATAAACCTGAAATAGCACTTGTTCAACAGACTCCCTAAAACGACATCTGCAGGAGGAAGGGTACTTATTCCTGTCTTTTGAGGGAGAGCCAGCACACTCGCTGCTCTGTGAGGCCACCACTGCCCTGTAAGGATTAGCATACAGCTGATGTTCTGCCCCCAGGGTGAAAGGAGCTGGCGAGAGGCTCTTTGGTTGCAGCAGCAGGGCCCCGAAGACGGCATTGCTCCGCTCCCTCATTGTCCTCTCCATGTGAACTCCATATGTCCCCCTAGCGGCAGGTGTCGCGGGATGACCTCTGACCCCGCATGCTACTTGTGGGCGAGGGTGACGTATTGTTCGCGGCGAGGCCGCCGTCTAGACTGTTTGTTTGGCAGCAGGACAAAAGAAAACAATAAGACGCGTCGTTGAGTTTTGTACCTATGTTGGCAATTATTATAACTTAAAACATTTTGATACAGACAGACTTTGGGCTGTAGATTCATATTAATGCACATTGCTATCGTCAGGGTTCTTACACATTTTGACCAGTGGATTTCCAGAACTTTTCACCAAATTTCCATGACCAAACTGAAAATCTTGGTATAAACATGAACATTTTAGAAAATGTTGCGTATTGAGAGCGTGTGCCGGCTTATATTTCGAGCGTCTTTCTTTAAATATATATATATATATATATATTTCAAACTCGACGTAAATAACACATTTCCATGACTTTTCCAAAACTTTTATGATTTAAGTTTTTTCCATGACTTTTCCAGGCCTGAAAATGACCATTTTGAAATTCCATGACTTTTCCAGGTTTTCCATGACCGTACGAACCCTGTATTGTGTGTAGTCCACTTATAAAAGTAGAATCCATATTCTGCTTGTAAAATGAATGTTTATTAGAGAAGGAAATGCACTGCTGTACAAGAGTCTCATTAAATAATGCTCTATTTATTTAGTTTTAAAATAGTTTCTTTTTGTTCTACAGACATTTCAAGGAAGTCAAGGACTTGCAAAAGCAACAAAATAAAACCCCTTTTAATAAAAATAAAATAAAAATACTGACAGTAAAATAAACAGAACAGAAGAGCAAAGCTAAATGACAGGTAATGAGGATAATATCTGACTTGAGGTTAAAGATGTGACCGAACAGAGCGATGTGCAGCCCTGCCCTCCACCTTCATCACGAGAGACGTGAGTCTTACATAACATATAATAATCTTAAGGGACTACGGCAAAATGTTTTTTTTTTGCAAGCAGAAGTGGTCCGGTAGAATAATGTTCATGACGGTGGTAAGCTGCATATCGTGGAAAGAACTGGCCGGAGGAAAACAGAACACACATCACATCACACTGGACCGGTCGGGTCTGAAAGAGTTCACGCCACCTCTACACACAACAGATGCACCGACTTCCAAATGAAGATGTTTAGACTACGGAAGCCCATTTTAAACCCAGAAAGAAAAGAAAAATCAATTTAGACTTTGGTTTAGTTCCTTTGTTTTTTTTTCCTCCTTCTGTGACCAGCAGAAGTAAAATAATTATAATTCTACAATTCTCAAACATCTCTTTTGGAAAGTAGATGTTGAATATGAAATGAAGCAACTCTCAGGTGTTCTAACAGTGTGCGGTTGGGTCTTGGATACCTGGATCCAGTGTGGCTGCAGTTCTGCATGACAACAAAAATAAAACCACGAGGAAAGAGCAAGCCGGCCCCGAGGACCGTACAGTAAAGGCTTCTACTATAACTCAACGCCACTTAGTTTCTTTTTTATTTGTGCTAAATTCACATCTATTATTAAAATATTTATTGTCGATAGCAAAATTCACTGCTCTCCAAGGTAAAAGAATAAGCTTTGTACGATTCCAAAAGAAAATAGTGCACTTTTCAAGGCATTCGGGCCACCTCTCTTTGCAGTATTAGAGGAAGATGCTGTTCTCCAGTCGTCATGAAGGGGTCCCCAGAGGCTCAGCAGGTGTCCGCTCGAGAAGACGAGCGCAGACATCGAGTGCAGCCGGTCCGCGCGGCGGCGTCGTACATTCGCTGCCGACCACGTCGCCTGGGCGACGGCGTGCAGCATCTCTATTGCCGAGATAGCACATCGGCGTGCTGCGGTGGAAACGTGTCGAGGCTGAACAGTTGGTTCCTGTTATGGTAATATGGTAGAGGAGAAAACAAGACATGAAGGGAGACGCATCGAATCCCCTTGATGCTGGAGGATGGGCGCCACTACCACCGAATGTGGTATCAAACTTCTCATCTGACATTCGGCATGAATTAAAAGAGGGGAATCCACAGAATTTGAAACTATTTCCTTAAAAATAACCAAAACACTCCCCTCCAGCAGCACCGACGCGTGACACATAGCCAGCGGTGCAGACTGGACCGAACGCAAAACCAGTGGTGAGACTTTGGAAAAACGTAATGGACCCTCCAGCGGTACAGAGCGAAAGAGCTCCAGCTGCCTTCATCTCCTCGACCACAGGTGACTACAGGTTAAAGAACATAGCGATAGCGAGCTGCTCTTGACGTTGTCGCGATACACTAAATCACCTGCATCTGTCCACCAGGGGGCGTCGAGGTATTAACCGATGGGATATTGCTCTCATTAAGATAAATAAACCCTACACACTTTTCCACCTGCACTTGAAGTGCTGTGCCCATAAAAGAAAAGAAAAGAGAACTAAATTCAGATCGGGAATCGCGTCAGTAGATGCCGTTGATACGTGTGATTGTTTAAAAGGAAGTAAAAGAAAAACAAAAAAAAAAAAGGTGCTCTGGATGCGGGAAGAGTCCGCGAGCGGTTACAGGCGAGGCCGCAACATGGAGGCAAGGCAGGAGGAGGAGGAGGAGGAGGAGGAAGAGTGAGGGGGAGAAATGAGGAGTCTTCAGTGTACGAGTTGTTTAAAGTAGGTATTTGTGTCCGGCGTCCTCGTCCAGGGTGAGGTCCACCACTTCAGGCGGGGACACCCAGTTGGGCTGGGGGGAAACAGTAGTCCAGAGCGGCGGTTGATTTGTGCTGTTTAGCTGCTCCGCCGACTTCTCCTTCCAGGTGGACAGACTCTTTATTACTCCTCCGCATGGATGGGCACATCTGGATTCAGAGACAAAAGAATTTAAAGTTGTATTTGTAATAAGACGTTAGGATACCTCTATTCATGACTAATAACAGGAGTGAATGCAAAATTCTGGTAAAAAAACATTTATTTATGGAGTCAGAAAAGGGCAAAAAAGGGTATTTTATTGTGAAAATAGAACAAAAATACAACAATTAGCTTAGGAGAATAAGAGACAAAAGCTAAATCACATAAATAATGTATCATTTGAGCAGAAAGCAGCGCCTCACACAGTAAGCAACATGTTCAAAGTGTTTCCCCCGCTCTTTACCGTGCTTTCTCTTGCACTCCGACTATCTCCACCTCGCTGTCGGAGGTGGCAATGTGAATCTGGCCCTTGTTGCGCTGAGAACTTTCCTTGTGCGACAGCTCTGCCTCCACGTGGCCTGAAACAAACGGGAGGAACAGGGTCACACATTGTGGTCGAGCTTCAGGCCTCGCCGGCGCGTTAAGCCGCAGCCGCTCCGACGGCCGGCAACACGACGAGGAATCCGACGCTCGTGGGTTTCTTTGTTGGAAAAGCCGACTGGATAGCAGCGACACGCCGGGACAACACGGACATGTGGACTTTTACGTTCATGTTTTGACAAGAGAGTAATCATTTCATTTTGAAGCAAGGCAGCAATTTGTTTTTCTTTTCCATTTGCAAGCGAGTGGCGTGTGGGATGAGAGCAGGGATACTTCAGAGGCGTCTCGCTGAGCATAATAACACAGTTTCACCCCCAAAGAAGAAAGCTGCTTATGGATGACACCCAAAGGTCCCGTCTCCACGGGGAGGAGTGGAAATGATCAGTTTGGATTCAGCGAGTTTGTAACTGACCTGAGAGAGAGCACAGAGCTCCTATACCCCCAGGGTGAGCTGCCATATCCCGGCCTCTGTGTGTTTTTAGCTCATGCGTTATCACCGTGGGCCGGACTGTCTCCACACTCATACTCTCCTGGTTAGAATCAGTGTCTGAAATATCATAGTGACCCACTACCGGAAGAGCGTCTGCAGAAAACAGAGAAAACACTTCATTATTCAAATCATGCGGTGGAGTCGTAGGACCGCTTTGAAGCAGACGGGACTCTGCCTCCGTCGTTAAACACCAAGGCTCGTTTTCCCACTTTGAAAGCACAGTTTGATATATTCAAGAAACGCTCCAACAAAAAACCTGTGAATGCGGCGGTTAATTCTCAAAGCTACACTAGAGAGGCTTTTTATATTCTGAGAGTAAATGAATAAACTCCTAGAATGTATTTTTCTCTGCATTTATTGCTTTTAAAATAACAGCCAGTCACATAAAAACTACACAGGAATACAGTCATTACAAAACACTTCAAAAATCGTCTTACTCGGTGAATGAAATGTGGCGGGATAATAACGGCCAAACAGAAGCGTAACTGTGTGGAAGAGCGGGAATATGTATCTTTGTTCTACCCTGAAAAAGCACACAAACTATCATCCAGACAAGTGTGTGTGTGTGTGTGTGTGTGTGGGGGGGGGTTGTCTGGACAGCATGTTCTATGAGAGAACACTGCCTATGAATAGCGGATTGGGCGGAAATAGGCGGATACCTCGGCTACCAGAGGAACCGGGGGCCGATGTAAAGGCCGTGTATGAACGATAGAAGAGGGGCCGATGTAAACCAGGAGTCTCTTTGGTAAACAAATGAGCGTCCTTCGTGTTTTTAATGCGCACACTTTGTATTCGGATGAGACTCCCTTCCCCGTGTCGACGAAGCGGCTGATTTTAAAGGGTTATTTCAGTTTTAACAAATGCAGGACAGCAGTAGTTGGATCCATTTTCAACACAAATTTAAACTAAATATGCACTACGAACCAAAAAAAACAAAACACCAAATATTCACACATTTTGAAACGAGAAAACAACCAAACAGATAAAATGTTCAGTCGGTCCCCATTTATCAGCGCAAGCAAAGCGGGACCTTGCACACATGCTGCTGATGGAAACCGATTTGGCCTAGCACATTCTATATACTAATATAACCACATGCAAACAGGTGGGGAGGCCTTTTGTAAAACTGACATAGGGCTACAAATACACATACAGAAAATGTCACTTGTTTAACATCCTATCTATAAATATGATTAGGCCAAAGATTCCTTCGTCAATGTCAGTGATGGTTAGGTATTCAGACCGTTGACACTACGGTCTTCTACATCTGTTAGAGTAGTGTTTCCACCGCAAAGACCACAGGTTCTGAACCAAAGGCCACTTGATTGCTCCGATCAGTCCGTTTGTTAGGAGGTCAGTAAACATTGCCATGCACCATCGCTGGATCTGTTAGTCGGACGCCTGGGTTTGCAGTTTGGAGTGGAGCTGCGGGCGCGCGGCGCCTCGGGGAGACGCAATCCAAGCTGGCGGACCAGTGCAAATCGAAAATTACTAGGCGAATATTACACGAGTCGAGAAGTGAGGCTCTCGACGCTGCAGCTAATAGCCACAACATAGGAACCCATGCCATATCTGATGTCTGTAATCTATACATAGGCTGCTAAAAATAAACATCGGGAATAATTTCTCCCTCACTAGTTTCTTGTTACTGCACAAAGGCAGCGATAGCAGCGAATGTTACAGAAACCGTACAAAATGTAAACACGTCTAATCTAATCGTCATAGGATTTTTTTTAAAAAGCAAGAATTGTGTGGGTTAGTATATTGTGTTTATATCTTTTTAGGCAAACCGATATCGTTACGCAAATGTTTTAATGTTAGTAAAGCTATACCACCTAAATAAAAAGGTTGTCCCCAAGACCCTGAACAATTTAGAAGCGAAGTGCAAACATAGTTCAGGAGAAAAGAGCGTAACGTTGAGTGTTGAACTGAATTTCTAAAGCGATGGGACTACGATGCTCGAGCCATCAGGACAAGGCACATGCTATTAAGCAGCAGCCCCCCCCCCCATCTAGCACTATCCTAATGGCTGCCCAGGTGCTGTAATGCACCGTCTGAATGAATGACAATCAGCTTCTGTGTGTGTGTACAGCTGGTACACAAAAACAAACGAGCCTTATGATAATAGAGTAAGAGTCCGACTGAGCCGCTCCCTGTGTTCGTGTCACAGATGCTGCAGAAATCAAACGGGTGAGTTGAATTATTCTGAATGTCAAATCTCACAGTGATTCAGTGCCAGTGGACCAACCGGGCCTCACAAGAGTCCAGTTCAAGTGACCGGCTCGGGCCCAGCTGCTGCCGATGGCGTCCCCGCTCAGCGACCTCGCATCGTTGACCTATTAATACCCAGTGACGTGCCTTCTGCATCAACTAGCTCTACACTTGGTAAGCTCTAAGTAAGTGAAATCTAAACATTCAAGAGCCCAGGGTCTGGAACCCCCAGCTTTCCATTCTGAGTGACCACTTCAGGTAGGATGTTGTTGTTGTTGTTGTTTATAGGGGTGGAGGTGAGACTGTTGTTCTCCCGTGCCAACATGTAGGCGGCCATAGTCTCTGAAGACTCCGACGACGGCAAAAAGGAACTAGGCGGGGACGGGCGCGCCCCCTGGGCGGGACGCTGCTGCCCCTCGGGGGCGTCACTCGAGCGTTTGGACGAGTCGTTGTCTGAGTCGAGGTGCGCGAGCTTTTCCATCCAGACGCGGAAGCGCTCCTCGGTCTGACGCTGCATCACAGCGAATCGCGTCATGGCCTCCTCCAGAACACTGCCGATGCCGTTCCTGTCCCACGAACTGGTGTCCAGCAGCCCATGAATCTGGGCGCCCACTCTGGATCTCTCCGATGCACGTCTGAAGCCAGCTTTAAAGACATTGAGGCCAAGCCATAAGAAAATACAGTAGCACTTTCATGCTTCGGAGGTGGACTTTTGTATTAAAGAGAAAAATGACAGTTTGTTGTTGGTTACGTGCAGATCGACTCTTTCATGCTGATGGGCTACATCATGCAGTTGAAGCACGCAAATCTGTGTGCGGGATGTAAAAATGGTTGAAAACATTTCATGTGGTACGGATCCCTAAAGAGAGATAACTGGATGTCTCGGGCGACCGTGGTTTGAAAAATGTGTTAACAGACTGAGGTAAAAACATTTGATGCAGATTTATTATAAAACTATGATGAAGGGCAGCAGATATGTTAAACTAAATTTTCTGCTAAAACCTCATAAAAAAAAAGTTAAAAACATACCATATGTTAATAGACTAAATAGACTGTTCGGAAAAAAAAAAACACTATATACGAGATAAACTAGTTCCATTCTGAAAACGGTGAACAAAACAATTCAAACACCACCAGCTAAAATCCAATTTAAATCAGTCTTCCAGAACCAAACCAAATTGTTATATTCTAGGAAATGCAAACCCAGTGAAAAGACCATCCTAAAGTAAAAGAGACTTCAGCAGCAGCCGGCCTGTAGATACCACCCAGCTACTTTTCTTATACAACTCAAAGAGATTTCTATAAATCGTGAAGCGTATATGCGTTCATATTTTCTGGACGACGACACAAGAGCTAGGTAACCGGCCAACGGCGCTACGGAACTCCTTCATAAAGAAGAAAACCACATGTTTTCACGACGGACCGGCGAGTGTTGAGAGCTAAGGAATATCCAAAAGCTGCAGGATATACTCGGATGCCTACTACTCTTACGCTGCTACACATTCACCGAATAAAAAATAATTAAATTGACTTGAGCGTTCTGCAGAAATGGCTCATTAAATATTATTGAGTCGAAACTCGCAGGCGTAAGACTATTTCTATCAGCACACCAACGCTTAACAGCAACTGCAGAGTCTTGCGACTCTGACTGATCATCCACCATTCATTGTCTCTTTACAGCAACAGCTGAGGGTATAAATAGCCCATTGTCGAATTTGCAGAGCTCATAATATAGGTTAGATTGAAACAACTCTGATTATATAATTCCATGAGTTGAAGAACGTCCACTCAACTGCACAGCATGCAAACGATGAGACTTCTTCTTTTCAAAACCACACATTGTATTACTAAAAGTGCCGAGGCGTTGGCCGTCCTGAACGCAGTCTGACTATCCAAAAACAGGGTGAGTGAAGAGATGAGTGATAAAGTAACAAAAAGGAGTGATTTGATAAAACAAACAGACAAAGCGGTGCTTGCACAGATCTGTTATTGAAAAGGCTTTCTACAACCCAAATGTGGCAAATGGACACTTTGATTTGGCACGCCTCAAATGTTTACATCATGCAGGCAGCTTCTTGTTGTCAAGTTAGACTGATTGTTGATTGTCATACACTGTAGGCCTATATGTTTCTCTATCATTATGTGATACAGTGGGTATCCAAGTGGCTGCCACGGTTACCCGTGCTACTAGACAATGGTAGAAGTAGTTTGCTATAAGCATGTGTCGTGAACATTGGATGTTACCTGTTATATCTGTCTTGATTGTCTTGCTACCTCCTGAAGTGTCGTCCTCCTCGTCCTCAGAGGAGCTGGTGCTGGAGTCACACGTGAGCTCGCTGTCACTCGTACTGCTGTCCTGCAGCAGGTTGTACTTCTTCCGTGCTGCCGCCTCCCGCTTTTGCCTCAGCAAACGCATTCGCTCCTTGTGTTTCTGGCTACGGTGACCTTTCACTTTTGCCAGCTTGCCATTGGTTTGTTTTTCCGGCCCTCCAGCTGCTACCGGGACGGGCTGGCAACGATTCTTCTTCGCGGCCATCGCATTCGGCAGCGTCTCGCTCTCTGAACGTGAGCGTCGGGACTTCCTCCCCCCCGTGGACGTGGACGACGATTGCCTCCCTGCCGTCTGCCCGGGATCATTTGCAGCTTCCATGTTGCCGTCTTCGTCTTTTCCGACGGGACGGGCGGTCCCTTCGTCCCCCGAGGAGAGCGTGTCCGAGTCGGCGAGGTGGCCGCTGGACGAAGGGGAGAGCATGCAGTTGTTTGAGGAGTCGCTCTCGTAGACATGATGGGATACAGGCTTGTCGCTCTCTGTGGAGGCGTGCTGGGACTCCGGGGAGTCTCGGCGGAGCTCCTTCATCAGGCAGGGCATCGAGAGGAGACTCTGCTCGCCCTCTGTCGTCAAGGGGCTGTCGCCCTCCTTTTCCCTCGGCGGTGAGCTGGTACTGGTGGTGGCCTCTGATTTGAGATGCTCGTCCTGCTCTCCCTGAGCAGAGCCTGTGGCTGACTGTGCTTCGTCAAGGCACTCTGGGGGGCACTCTGCATCCACAAAATCCTCTGCCTTGTCTGAGTCAGCCATCTTCACACTATCCCAAAGGTCCATACGAACATGGACCGATGTGCCTGGACAGGAGCTGACCTGCTGGAGGAAAACACATCAATAATTAATTAATTCCATTTCAGTCTCTAAATAATCTGCGTCTGTGCCAGGGGCTCGATGTCTGAGAGACATTATTAAATAATGTGGACATAAAGAAATGTTATCACAATGGACAGAAAGTAAATATGAATTCAACAGTTCAACTATATTCGTAAACGTGTGGCATTTTAAAACTATTGTTGCACCTTTAAACTCATTAAAACGTTATGATACAGTCTGTGCACGTTGTGTGTTGTATAACTGACTGTTCACATACACACACAACTCATTGAATGCAACAATTTAGCTAGACTTTCCTGTTAGCAGCATTGCTAGTATGACATTAGCAGTCCTAGCTTCTACTTTTACGTCTCAAACAGTCTGCGTTACGTTTCGTGGATAAAAGTTAGTTAAACCTCCACAGATACGTAAAAGAAAACGTGTGCACTACGATTTAATGACTTTTACACGAGTTAGGCTAGTTAGCCGGGTGTGTGGCTAACTGGAGCTAACAGGCTCGGACCCCGGCGCTACTTTTAGCTGCGTAGTGAAGCTAACCTCGGTCACAACCTCACACACAACGAACGTGGTGAGAAGTCGTCAATGGGAACAGTGACGGTTTGCAGGACAGCTGCCTCGCAGGGTCCTATAAATGGAAGCCGTATCCAGCCACCGCGGGGCGTAGCGAGCAGGATAATGTCAGCAGTAGCAGCTAACGGCTAACGTAGCTCAGTCAAAGCAGCTGCGCTAGCTACAACTCACCGCGGCGTTTAGTTATATTCTTCTTCTCTCGGTGTCAGACTCTTCAACATCTTCGGTATTGCGTAGCCTCTTTGATTTACGTTGCATGGACGACGCCCCGCTAAATATACTTTACTTCTTTGCAACTTGGACTAATTTTAACGTGTTTTTGGCGCAGTGCGCTCGCGCCGTCGCGAAGCGCAGATAGCGGTTAGCGGTTAGCTGTGTGTTTATTTTAAAATGTCTCCATCGGCTGTCGGTCTTTCACAAAGCTACATGCGCCACTTCCGGGATTTCCGAAAGGTTGACCGCCCCCTGTGGGCGAGATGGTGGTATTACAGGAAAGGGAAATACTGCAGGAGATGACGTGGATGAAAAGCAGAGGGACAGGGTAGCTAGTGTTAGTGGCCGAGGGGCATAAGAAAAGACCATAGTTTGCATTAAGATGAAGTATATCTGGCAGAAAACCCCAATGGCAATGTCTCTCTAATTATGGCTCTGGGTCCCCACAGATAGTTCACTATCATTCCCCCCATTTTACAATAATACAGGAGTGAATGAATCTTTGCTCGCCATACATTTAATACAGTATTTAACTATATATATATATATGTTTACTATATGTCAGGGTAAATATTATATTGTTAACTCCAATACATTCGTCCAACAAAAACTGAGAGAAAGCATTAATATAACAAATGCCTAGCTATATTTTGATCATCCCGATGGCACACATTTCTTTTAAAAACTTCTACCGTAGTCCGTAGACCATATCCATAATCTATATTTTTGGGTACTTTTATTAACAAAATAATCTATTTGAAAACAAATACGTCGGTAAATAATGTATTACCCATTGTAATAATATATGAATTGAAATTTGAAATTTACAATTATTTTCTAAAATTTACAATTATTTTCTTTAATTTTTTAAAAAATAATTAGATGGGTCATAATGATATATGTAGAGTAATAAGTATATGCACATCTTTTTATAAATTGATCATTTCATTTTTGGTATCATTAATTGTATTGTCTCCTTATATATTACGAGTGGTATGTATTATATAATATGTAATTATCAGAATCAGAATCAGAAACCGTTTATTGCCAGGAATGTTTACACAAACGAGGATTTCTTTGGGCGGAAGGTGCAACATTAGACATGACAGACAACAATCAACATAAACTTAAGTATAAGAGAAGATAAAGATAAAGATACATATAAATATAAAGTGCTCGGACAACAAATAACAATAATAAATAATATATAATAAATAATATTCGATGTCTTATTATAATATATACTGACGTATTTATCGCCTATGTATTTTATTGTTACTGTTATTATTTAATTGCCTATTGTAAACAAAATAATAACTTCAACAATACAACACACCATTACATTTTTTTAAAGATTATAAGGAAGGTAAAGAAAAAACACGGGGGTTTATTTTGAAAATAATCTATTTGAAAAAAATACGTCGGTAAATAATGTATTACTCATTGTAATAATATATGAAATTATGTCTTTCTCGAAAAAAAAAGTTGAAATTTACAATTATTTTCTTTAATCTTTTTATATGTTGATCATTTCATTTTTGGTTACATTAATTGTATTGTCTCCTTACGTAATGTTTAATTATTCGATGTCTTATTATAATATACATTGACGTATTTATCGCCTATGTATTTTATTGTTACTGTTATTATTTAATTGTCTTTTGTAAACAAAATAATAACTTCAACAATACAACACACCATTACATTTTTAAAAAGATTACAAGGAAGGTAAAAAAAAAAAGAAAACACGGGAGTTTATTTTGAAGTACTTCCGGGTCACCGTGACCTTTCTTCTCGTCTGTCCCATATCCGCCGTCCTTCTCTCTGCTCCGGGGACAGGATCGACCCCACAGAACACCAACATGCTGTCAGTACGCGTCGCAGCGGCTCTCGCCCGCAGTCTGCCTCGACGGGCCGGATTCGTAAGCAACACTACATTACTTTGTGTATGCGTTTGTGTCGATTTCCTGCAGAAAAAAACCCGTTTATTTTGTGACATTTTGAAAAATATGGCGGTGCACGCACACGTCTTTGCAGCGGAGGACACCGGGCCCTTCACTCCGAGCGCCCGCTGCTCGCCTAGCTAGCTGACAGGCGGCAGCTAGCCGTGCGCGAGACGCTGCTGGACGTTATTCAAGGCGACTAGACGATTCAAATGACCTCTAAACTAGCGTTATGTGTTTAAGCTTTGTTAAAGTATACGACGAAGCTAACGCGCAGTTATGACGACTGCAATTTGGTAGTGAAGGTCAGTTTTCATGCTAGCTATTAAGTGCGAATGCGTTTACCAGGCTAACCTTTGCACATGGGTGTTTATGTACACGCGATGTTACTAGGTTGGTTATTATATTGTTCTGGCTAATGGTGAACCGTTATTGTCGAGGCCTGTCTGTGACCCTGCAGACTGTATGACCTGTGGCCCTTCTTTAAGGGTTTCACATGTTGGACAATGTCCCAACTCATTTTGCAGAAGTAGACATGCCTTAATTGTATTCAGCAATGACATGAGAGTTGACATTTCTGACAAAAAGTCTAAATTTAGGTGAATCACAGTTTGGATCTCTTGTGTACTGATATTATATTTGAGTAACGGCCCCAAAAAAGTCTGTTTCTCTGTAAAATAAATGTTGTTGATTTAATACATATCAAAATATGAAATAATACAAGTAGCATTAATATAGACAAATATAACTGTTAAATAACGCTTAAAGTACTTTTTTTATTAAAGTTCTGTTAATTGAGCAAATACTTATTATTATTATTATTATTATTATTATTATTATTATTAGAGGTATGTCTTCTCTTTCCTTTTTTGATATTTTTTTCAATGTTGTGAGACAACAAATTTGTCATGATTTCTGGAAAGACAAATTAATTTGGAGTTTCCCCCCCAAAAGAATGTTGGGGCTTTGACGACAACAGACCTAGTGCCATATAGTCCCCATTATATTTGAGAGAAGGCGGTTAACTCTACTGCCCATATCTCCAAAACTAGCCAACGACCACCCAAACAATCTCAATGGATAAATAAAAGGTAAATACAGGTAAAAGGGAACTTATGTATTTTTAATTTATGATGCCAGGTTCGGGGATAGCTCGGCAGGAACCTGTCCTCTGTGGACAGACTGTGAGAAACACTTCTCGTTAATAATGCAATTAAGTCCAACTGCAAAACTCACAATGACCGTAAAGTGAGACTCGGTATAATTAGATATTTTTTTCTTTTGTCTATCTTATGCACTTTTCATGATTTGTTTGTAATTTTGTCAAATGTTAAATATTATATAGGTGGAGGCTTCAAATAAGCCTAGATTGTTATTTTGTTTTATTATTTGAATTGTGCTAAATAATTAAAATGAATCGACAGCTTTCTAAAACATTTTCAACAAAATCTGAATATTAAAGCTCCTTGAAAGGAAGACTCATTACATGGCTGTTGCTTTAGTTTGAACTGGGTGTCACTTAGATTTGGTGTTTCTTAAATAAGTAATGAAATGAAAAAGGCTCAACTTAATTGGTTGGTATAAAATGACTTTCTGTCCTCATACCCATTTGTCTTTAAAGGTATCCAAGAACGTTGCAGCAGCATGTGTCGGAGTCAAGAATCTCCACACCACCAGTCCATGGCTGGCAAAGACAGGTCGGTGTATTGGCCGCCTGCTTAAGAACATGTATGAACGGTTGAAGTAACCCACAGTTGTTAACGGACACACCTTTACAAACTTCCTAGGCACGGCCGAGGTGTCGTCCATTCTGGAGGAAAAGATCCTGGGAGTTGACCACAACGCCGACCTGCAGGAGACCGGCCGCGTGCTGTCCATCGGTGACGGTATCGCCAGAGTGTACGGCCTGAGGAACGTGCAGGCTGAGGAGATGGTGGAGTTCTCCTCTGGTCTGAAGGTGAGACTGATGATGTAATAACAGGGTTCGTACGATCATGAAAAAGTCATGGAATTTTAAAATGGTCATTTGTTTAAAAGTTTTGGAAAAGTCATGGAAATGTGTTATATTCACATGTTCTTTTTTGCCGCGTTTAAAATAATTCACATGTTTTTGAAAGGAAGACACTCAAAATCTAAGCCGCTTATACGCTCTCATACTATCGGCGTAATTTTTTTTTTTTCCCGTTGCAAGTGAACGCACCATAACTGGAAAGTTCGCTGGCCATAGCAACAGTAGCTCAGGAAGCGGTCGGGATAATGTCATTTGTTTCATTTAAGGTGTATTGTATGCTTTGTAATTCTCATTCTTTGAATACTGCATGTTCAAAAATGTTCATGTATACACCGAGATTTCAGTTTGGTTATGGAAATTTGGTTTTAAGTCATGAAAAAGTCCTGGAAATCCATCGGTCAACATGTGTAATAACCCTGTAATAACCCTTTGCACTCAATGGGTTGAGGTTGAAGATTGCATTTGCTTAACCAGCCTCTGAATTATTTGTAGTTGGAGGTATGCTCTCTTCTTTCTCTAAAAATAGTCCTCTGACTATCGTTCATAGCCACTGCTACTCAGTCACAGGGAGAACTTGTGTGTTAATAGATACTCTATAAACGAGTAATAAAGGAGTCTGCCCATTTTCATGTGGACTTCCTTGGGTATTGTTTTTGTTCTTCTGTAATTTGGCTCAACTAAAGGTCAAAGTGGTCCCAACTGGTTGTTTCTTCTCTTATCCAGGGCATGTCTCTGAATTTGGAGCCCGACAATGTTGGTGTTGTCGTGTTTGGTAACGACAAGCTGATCAAGGAAGGAGACGTCGTCAAGAGAACCGGCGCCATTGTGGACGTGCCCGTCGGTCTAGAGCTGCTGGGCCGTGTGGTCGATGCTCTGGGAAACGCCATCGATGGAAAGGTCACTGATAATAATAAGAAGCTAAAGCACAAGATGCAACACAAAGGGCTTTAGACAAAGCCAAGTAATCATGTTATTTACAAGATCGCACCACTCGTTGCTCTAGCTGACTCCTGTTTCTTCCTCGCAGGGCCCCCTTGGCTCCAGCATCCGCAGACGCGTGGGTCTGAAGGCGCCCGGCATCATCCCCCGTATCTCCGTGAGGGAGCCGATGCAGACCGGCATCAAAGCGGTGGACAGCTTGGTCCCCATCGGCCGCGGTCAGCGTGAGCTCATCATCGGAGACAGGCAGACTGGGTAAGAGCATTCTGCCAATTAAGTGAATACTTAGTTTGATGTTATTCCGAGTGCCATTAGCTGCTATGCTAATGCAGCAAGTTCAGCCTTTCGTCAGGTTGTGGCTGCTTTCAAGCCCCACTATGTAGTGTTTCCCTTGTAGTGCCCCCTTCAGGTATTTAATATGTACTTCAGTGTCGTAAATACCCAGTTACGATAGATCAGGTGTCTGAACCTCTGGCTCTGAGCCATATGTGGCTCTTCTGGTGACGCATATGGCTCTTTTGAGTTTGAGTTAAATAATAATCTCCTCCGCCCCCTGTAACTTTCTCTCTCCTCCAGATGACAGCAGCAGTAATGTCAGGTCCCTTTCTTAAAGACGTCTTTGTTCTTTTATTAAACTAAAGGTCTGTTATTGGTCGTCTCCACAGCAGCATGTCTCTCTGTCTCTACGTCGCGTAGCGGAGACAATAAAAAGTCCCCTGTGAGGTGGACTGGACTATGTGACGCTGGTCATCATGACAGAAAGCAGGTCCAAGGACCGGGCGCTACAACATGTGACATAGTCGGGTTTTAGCCCACAGACCCCGATGGCAGTGGAGGAGGAGACATCAACATATTAAAAGTCTTTGTAGCGGCACTATTTTTTTTCAAGCTGTTATTTTAATTTGCTTTAAATCACAAATATCAACACTTCTGCCCACGGATCCAAGGGACTCAGTATTTACCTTTTTGTGTTGCAGCAAAACCGCCATCGCCATCGACACGATCATCAACCAGAAGCGCTTCAACGACGGAACCGACGAGAAGAAGAAGCTGTACTGCATCTACGTGGCCATCGGCCAGAAGAGGTCCACCGTGGCTCAGCTCGTGAAGAGGCTGACGGACGCCGACGCCATGAAGTACACCATCGTGGTGTCCGCCACCGCCTCCGACGCCGCCCCGCTGCAGTACCTGGCTCCCTACTCCGGCTGCTCCATGGGGGAGTACTTCAGAGACAACGGCAAGCACGCCCTGATCATCTACGACGATCTGTCCAAGCAGGCGAGTTTTATTTTCGCGCTCCGAAAGGCGACTTTCTGTGAATAATTTCAACGCACTTTTAGTGTGCGGATCAAAAGTGACCGCTCGTGCTTTTTCTTCTTCCCGCAGGCCGTCGCCTACCGCCAGATGTCGCTGCTGCTGCGTCGCCCCCCCGGCCGCGAGGCCTACCCCGGAGACGTCTTCTACCTGCATTCCCGTCTGCTGGAGAGGGCCGCCAAGATGAACGAGAACTTTGGCGGCGGCTCCCTCACGGCCCTCCCCGTCATCGAGACCCAGGCGGGCGACGTGTCCGCCTACATTCCAACGAACGTCATCTCCATCACAGATGGACAGGTGAGCCCGCGACCCGTCGACTAGCCCCCCCCCCCCCCCCCACCCCCCCCGGTGAAATCCTGAACCCAGTTTATTGAATGCTGTCTGCTCAATCAGATCTTCTTGGAGACCGAGCTGTTCTACAAAGGTATTCGTCCGGCCATCAACGTCGGTCTGTCCGTGTCCCGCGTCGGCTCGGCTGCCCAGACCAAGGCCATGAAGCAGGTTTGTCTTCCTCGAAGTCGCTCGTCTCGCAGATTTCAAAATTTTTTTTTATCAGTGTTCGTACGGTCATGGAAAACCTGGAAATGTCATAGAATTTTAAAATGGTCATTTCCAGGCCTGGAAAAGTCATGGAAAATACTTGAATCACAAAAGTTTTGGAAAAGTCATGGACATTTGTTATAATCACACGTTAATTCACGGTGAGTTTGAAATAATGAAGATGTTTTAGAAAGAAAGACTCTAAATATAAGCCGGTATACTGGCGGCGCAATGGTTTGTTTCCCGCGTTGCAAGTGAACGCACCTTAATTGGAAAGTTCGTTGGCCAAGCAAGTGTTTATTCTTTAAACAAAATATTGTCTCTTATACATTTTTCATTAAATGCATACTGTATGCTTTGGAATTCATTATTTAAATACTAAATATTCTGGCTTTTTCATGTATAAACCAAGATTTCAGTTTGGTCGTGGAAATTTGGTTTAAAGTCCTGGAAATCCATTGATCAAATTGTGTAAGAACCCTGATGCATGTCGTTGATTCTGACTTATTGGTTTGTGTGCGTCACCAGGTGGCTGGTACCATGAAGCTGGAGCTGGCCCAGTACCGCGAGGTGGCCGCCTTCGCTCAGTTCGGCTCTGACCTGGACGCCGCCACTCAGCAGCTGTTGAATCGTGGCGTTCGGCTCACCGAGCTCCTGAAACAGGGACAGTACTGTGAGTATTCACATCGGGTCGTACGGTTCCCTTTATTTTTAAAGGCATCTCTTCCGTTCTGCAGTTTCCTCGTGTTTTGAGACCGAATGCTTTTGCGTTTCAGGCCCAATGGCCATCGAGGAACAGGTAACGGTCATCTATGCTGGCGTGAGGGGACACCTGGACAAGATGGAGCCCAGCAAGATCACCAGGTTTGAGAAGGCCTTCCTGGAGCACGTATTGAGCCAGCACCAAGACCTGCTGATGGCTATTCGGTGAGTTAAGGAACTCCTGGGCGCTCAGATTGTGCGTTGTCAGTGACTTTCCATGCATTGTGTAACTATTCTCCTCTTTGATTTCAGGGCTGATGGACAAATCTCTGAGACGTCCGACGTAAAGCTCAAGCAGATTGTGTTGACGTTCCTCTCCACCTTCGAGTAAAAGTGATGCCGTTTGTTCTGGAAGGTTTCCATGTTCACGTAGTCAATTATTCTTTCTATGAACTTTAAAAAACAAAGTGCAAAGTGGGACTTGATCTTTAATGTACAGATATCTCTTAACAACAAGAATAAAGTATTCCATCCAGTGGACTCGATTGCCTCTTTGTGTTTTTCAGAGCAGTTGTTGGGTCACTTTGTTGAAACTAATCCAGCTACACCTGTACACTGTTCTTATCCTGCCTCATTTGTTAAGCATAACAGTTAAACACATTGTTTGCTTTGTCTTTGACTGAGATATGACTTGAGATCAATCCTCCTCCAAAAAAAGTGCAAACAGGATTTTCATTTCAATAGACGGTCGTGGAGGAATAATGATTGTTAAATTCTGTCATGATTAAAGCACAAATCTACGAAATCCATAACATCTTCCAACTTGTTTTTAAATGCAATTTAAAGTCACCTAGAGGTTGCATCTTTATCCAGAAATGGTAGAAGTGGAGGGACACACTAGTGAGAGGCTTTACATAATGGATGAAAAGGATGGATGCGATACTTCATGAAGGTAGAAATGACCATTATACTCGCTAACCTCGGACCGTCTTAAAACCAGAAATTCAAACGAGTTAAAGATACAAACTGAGGTTGGACTCCAGTTTTCTGAGTTTTAAGTCAACAAATCAAAGGCTCTGACTTGTGGGTCAAGGCTGCTCACCTTTTCTTAATTGTATTTAAGAAGAGCAAATATCTTCAAATCAGGTCATCACTTAATACACTAATGTCTTAAAAGGCACAGTATTATCAGATATCAAAATGAGCCCATAGTTTAAATGTAATGCCAAGGGCAAAATTCACCAAACTACAGCGCCCTCTGCTGGTGAGGAGTGGTACATGACACTTTAAGGTCAAATATCCTTTTAATATGCACTAACTTAATGTGTGGTACAGGCTGAGGACTGGAAGTTTTGATATTGCTTATTGTAATTTGCATTGCCAATTGATTCCCTGCTGAGTTGCATTGTGTGAGAATGGTTTAGTTGGAAAGATAATCAAGAAGCACGTAATTCTAAATTATTCTTTATTACTGAGTGAAAACATGTAAATCAAGAGAATAAATAATAATGCTAATGAAATTCATAACTGACTTGACCAGCCTGGTTAATATGAAGGAAGTAACTAATTTAGACAAACAAGTGAAGAAGTGCATATTTCACAATAACACGAGTGAAGGTGCCGAGTAGATATTACAAAAAATGAACAAATTCAGTGGCAGAGTGCATCCGTATCAAAATGTGTCACGTTAAACTAGTGATTATTAGTGAGACAAAAATAAATAAAAGAGGACAAGAATACATTATTAAAATTAAAAATAAATAACAAATTAAAAATAAATAAACATTAAAAAGACAGCTGGAACATCTTACACCCAGTACTGTTTGGTGTGCACCGTGGGTCGGTGGTGTTTATGTCTGGGTAGATTATTCTGTTTCACGTAGCAAGGGTCGTAATAATCCCACTCCAGGACCGACGCCAGGACCCCGTTGGACAGCCCGTCGCTGTCTGCGGACAGAATCCGCAGCGAGACGCCTGGGAAAAAGATCAGAACCTTTTCTCAAAGATCCCTTCCAGATCCGTACATTTAATCATCAATACATATTCTATCCTAATATGGGCTGTAGCATTCATCCAAGCAAGACAACACACGTTATTAAAAAGGAGACGCACGCTCACCTGCACTTGCACCAAAGTCGCTGTCCAGTCCAGGACCCAGTGGCGATGCGTTCGGGGAGGAGGCCTCTGAATGCGGGTCGGTGTACATGTCCACTTTGTCGAACACGAGCCGGGCGAGGCCCGGGTTCACGTCCGTCAGCATCTCGTAGGTGCTGCTGCGACGAGGATGGCCCAGATGTTGCAGCTCCTGCAAAAAACAATGTATAGATCTTACAATCTGAAGTGTGGCTGTACTAGAATTGTGGGTGGAAACTAAGATTAACATTGGTTGTCTTCCTTGGCAATTAGTTTGTGCTATTTTTATGAACTAGAAGCATTTGCTATATAGCAATAAGCGAATATAAACTAGGCAGGGCCTAAAAAGGTGGGTCCTCTTTTAATTCAATTCAGTTTATTTGTATAGCACAATTTCACAAATTACAAATTTGCCACAGAGTGCTTTACAATCTGTACACATAGACATCCCAAAACCTCACATCGGACCAGGAACAACTCCCAAATAAACCTTCAGGAGAGCAACAGAGGAGGATCCCTCTCCAGGATGGACAGATGCAATATATGTCATGTGTAAAGAAGGATAGATTTAGAGTTAATACATTTAATAAATTTGACAGAGTTTATGAATAGTTTATAGGCATATTCCACGATGGAGAGTTTAGAGACCTCCACCATCCATCAGGCAGATGGAGCAAATAAGTCAAAATGACTTTATTTTGGCCTCCAGGTGCCTATGTTTTAACCGTTTCCTGCAGATGCTCCTGAATGGATATCCTACTCCTTGTGTTATCTCAGGAACAACTGACCAGGAGGCTGACGGACCACCGACAGTGGGCCACTCACCGTGGGAGAGTTCGGCGGAGCAAGGTGCACTCCGGTGTCCGCCTCGGAGTCACTGGACTGCGGGACAACCGGCGCGCTTTTACGCCATCCCACCGTACTGGCGCCGTGTGGACGCGCGCCGGGGGGCAGGTGGAGTCTGGGGGTGAAGCCCGCGTCAGAGGAGGTGGCCCGGATGGTGCTCGGTGCCCTCGTCGTCCCCGACCCGGTGGCGCCATCCGGCATCGGCATCAGGAGCCGGATCCCGTGGTCCCCCCCGGCCCTCCCCCCGGACGAAGCCCGGGAAGAGGTGACGGGGTGCGGGAGGACCGGCTCCGACAGAGACATGTACGCCCTCCTCTCGGAGAGGAGGCCCGGGTCTCTCTGCGAGGTGGACTGCAACAGCATCTCCTCCGCGTCCCACTCGCGCTGCCGCCGGTTCTTCTTCTTCTCGGACAGGACCAGGAACTTGTAACCCAGGAACAGGCAGTTGAGCAGCAGCAGGACGACCACGCAAGGTATGAGCAGGAGAACCACTAAAGTCAAGTTGGTCACGGGGTAACCCTCGGTCACGTTTGGCGGTGTGCTCGGACTTATCCGAGACATTTCATCCCACACGACGCTGCAGGATCACTTTTGTAGAATTGCTGATCTCAACTGAGATTGCGCGCGCACAGGTGTTCGTTGGTGTGTCAATCAATGTGGACTACTTTGCGTTTTAATGTGTTTTGTTGTCTCAAAAGGCAACATGGCCGCCTGCTTCTCGAATGCACAAAGCCTCCCAGCATTGTAGAACACCGCTGTGAGAGTTAACCGCGCGAAGGCCTCGGTCCGACACGCTACACACACATTACAGAGCAACAGGTGTGTCCTATTAAGTGCATGATTGCGTGTCGTTGCGGTTAGTCACCACTAGATGGCAGCAGGTGCGCAGACTCCTGAAACGCTGCATCCGAAGCGCTGCGGTGGGGTTCATATTCCTGCTTTATGTTATGGCCTCGGATGAACTCTGGTCATTCAATTTAGTCATTACAAGTTTCTGTTTTAATAAATACTTTAAAGACATTAAGTGTTCTGTTTTAAAACATTTAAGTGCTCTACTGGACATTGTAAATGTTAATTTATTGTGTAGTCCACTTACACACCTGCATATAGTTTAGTTTAGTTTATTTTTATTTTGGTTATATACAAAAAACAAGATTTGTTTTACAACAAAAGAAGAAAGCGGCTAACCGAAAGGGTCAAGGCTGAAGCTATCAAGCTTATAAGTGCCCTAACCTATGCTTTCACGAGAAAACTTAATTCAGAGAATCATATACTGTATATACATATATATATATATATATATATATATATATATATATATATATATATATATATATATATCTACACACACACACACACACACACACATAAATCCACACATACATATTTACATAAAACAATAATCAAAACAACTGTTTATGTTTATCGCAAAGAACACAAGAGAACAGAAGTCAAATTGTATTTTTTTATTTTATTTATTTCATCATGCATCCAAAACATGGCTATGTCAGGTAATGATACATCAACTGTCGGCTCGCCGCAGAATATATTATATATATACAAACATTTCAAATAATTCAATAGAACATTTGACAGATGAATCTCTCTTAGAGACAACATTTGTTTTGCATTTTGTACACAAAGTAGATCCTTGTACACAAGTATATTTTGCTATTGTAATAAATCAATGCAAAAGATCAGTCATATGAGCACCATATAACCATAGTAAAGTTCTACCAATCAGGTTTCATGAAGTCTACACAGACTTGAATAGCACGCTGATATCCTGCTCCAGGTTTGCAGTTAACCTTTTCCTTCTGTCGAGTCAACGGGCGCCCTCAGATACCAAAGACCCCATCGACCCGATCCAAACCCACTGTTCCCGTGGCAACGTGGTCGTGTCTGCAGAAAGTCTCTCGCTGAACTACGACTCTCTAAGCGCCGCCAAAACACGCCAAGAGGTTGTGATTCCACCAGCACCTTGAGCAAGGCTGCGTTTGCGATAACGACAACAACAACAACACGCGGTGAAACCCCCGAGTCGCGCGGCGGCGCCGCTAGCACTGGGCCAGGCTGTGCTTGATGATCTCGCGAGACTGCGGCGGGATCCTGTCGGGGAAGAGCACCTGGAACTCCACCACCAGGTCGCCGCGCTGAGACGGGCTCTTGGGCAGCGGCAGGCCCTCGCCCCGCAGCCGCCGCACGGCGCCCGGCTTGATGACGTCGGTGCACGGCAGAGGCATCATCCGGTTGTCCAGAGTCGGGACGTTGACCGTGCAGCCGCACAGAGCCTGGAGGAGAGGAGGAAGAAGAGAAACAAGTTAGTCCTGTTGTTCTATTTACTGTAGATGGAGTTTCATAACGCCCGACCGGAACGGAGCACACGGTGAACACCTACATCAATTAAATGCCTGTTTTTTGGTTTTTTTTTAAGTGTCAAGTTATATAACGGATGCATTTGGAGCGTCTGACAAAAGCTCGACGGCACAGATGTGATAATCACGTCTCTATTTGCGGGCTGCGTGTGGGAGTTAAAGTGCTTCAGTGACTAACGGGAGCCGTGGGGAGATGGAGAGAGCTCTTTTGAAATGCCACTCTCTGTGACTGCTGGCCTGCTAATCTGTGTGTGGGCAGAGAGAGAGAGAGAGAGAGAGAGAGAGAGAGAGAGAGAGAGAGAGAGAGAGAGAGAGAGAGAGAGAGAGAGAGAGAGAGAGAGAGAGAGAGAGAGAGAGAGAGAGAGAGAGAGAGAGAGAGAGAGAGAGAGAGAGAGAGAGAGAGAGAGAGAGACGCCAAAAAGAGCTGCTGAGAGGAGTCTGCAGCACACACACACACACACACACAGGGCGGAGAGAGGGAGAGTGAAGTGTGATTCGTGGGGGCAGTCGGTGGCGAGGCTAAATTTAGCTCCCTCTCTCTCTCTCGCTCTGCAGGGGCCGGTGAGGTATCGGAGGCGTTGGCGGGCCCCGCTGCTGCTCTGCTGGGGGGGCCCTGACGGCTCATTGTGAGGGGGGGGGGGGGCTCGGATGCCTGAGAGAGGACACCGTGTTCTGTCCTCGGATTGTAATCGGGGATATCAGCCTTTCTGAATTCGGCAGGGACGAAAGCGTCTTATCGGCAATCGATTCCCTCTGGGGTGTCGGAGGATGCTTCGCTCTACCGTTATGTAACGCGTGAGAAGCGGCGGGCGGGTGCTCGCCTATCTCTGAGTAGGCGTCACATATATCTACTTATAGGTTTCGTCATGAATCAATACGAATGTCCTCGGTAGGAGTCTCTCTGGAATATGAACTATTGATAAACTCTGTCAAATTCATTGAATGTATTTTAACTCTAATTTTAAATCTATCCTTCTGGTCACATGACATCTATTGTTCTGTCCATCCTGGAGAGGGATCCTCCTCTGTTCTCTCCTAAAGGTTTTCCCCCCCCTGAAGGGTTATTTGGGAGTTTTTCCTGATCCGATGTGAGGTTTTGGGGCAGGGATGTCTATGTGTACAGATTGTAAAGCACTCTGAGACAAATTTGTAATTTGTGAAACTGGGCTATACAAATAAACTGAATTGAAAAAAAAAAATTGGACCTCGAAGTCTGCCATAAATGCACCAAACTCACCTCCTTGAGCGTGATCTTGGCGGTGAAGACGATGTTGGAGCCGTCCCTCTTGTACAGCGCGTGCTCCTGGTCCCGGAGGACGAAGGTGACGTCGGCGGCCGTGCTGCCGGGCGTCTCGTCGCCCTCCCGGGGGAAGGTGATCTTGGTCCCCGCCTTCCAGCCTTTCTTCACCACCACGTTCAGCACCTTCTCCTCGGAGCGCAGGCCGCCGCGCCCGTCGGGGTGCAGGCGGCCGCGGGTGACCTTCACGTGCTTGGTGCAGCCCTGCATCACCTCGTCCAGGGTCACCAGCAGGTCGTGCACCACCTCGTCGCCCTGCGGCCGCCGCCCGCCGCGCCCCGGCCCGCCGGCGCCGGCGCCGTCGGGGAACCCGCCGGCGTGGCTGTAGGGGAACCGGCGGAAGGGGTTGAAGGGGTCCTCCTCGCCGTCGTTGTCGTTGCCGAAGAAGATGTCGAAGTGCTCGGAGCCGTGGAAGAAGGAGGAGAAGGTGGCGTGGGGGTCCGTGTGGGAGTTGCCGCGGGAACCGTTGCCCTGGCCCGCCTTTGACTGTCCACTTTTAAGACCTAGAAAAACAGGAGAGAGAAAGTCCATTTAAATTCATGACAATCGGCTTGGCGAAGCGCTGTGTTTCTATTCTAATCTTCCTCTTTTCTGAATCTGGACGGTTTACTCATCGTCAGCTGTGGTTTTCAGAATAAAATTAAATAATTGCTCAGCCTCCCAGCTGTCAGAGATGCACACGTTGAGCCGGTCAGTGTTCAGCCTGAATGAAGGCGTGAGTAAATAGTGCACCAGCCTATCCTCCATCAGTTAGGTTCAATCACATCTCCCTCTCACCTTCTTCTCCAAACTGGTCGTAGAGGCTTCTCTTCTTGGGGTCGGTCAGGATCTCGTAGGCCTCGGCGATCTCTTTGAACTTGTCCTCGGCGTCGGCGTCGCTGTTCTTGTCCGGGTGGAACTTGAGCGCCATCTTCCTGTAGGCCTTCTTGATCTCGTCCTCGTTGGACTCGGGGACGACACCCAGCACCTTGTAGAAGTCCTTGCCGGGGGTCTTGATGGCCAGGCAGGGCGCGTCCGCCTCCGACTTGGTGCTTTCCTGTTTTTCCATACAAAGAATAATGAGGCTTTAGAACATTTAGTTGGCATTCATAACTCGTTTTCTTTCTCCTGATGATGAATAACTAATCAAGCACAATTTAATATTCATCCTCTGGGATACAAATCAGGGTTCATGTAGTGGGCGTCTTTACAACTGCTGCATTATCTATTAATATGCAGAGAAATGTACCCCAGGCGGAGAGACTCTGGGAAAACACCCTCATCTCTGTGCTGCTGTGCAACTGCGTATCCATGAATCGTATAGGCTGGTGCACAACATAAGGGAGGGGAGGGGAGGGGGGGGGAATATTTCCCCCAACTACCGAGATTCTCTGCAGCGATTGGCTGAGCGTGAAGTCAATAGGGATGCAACACAGAGGGCTGCCGCTCCACGAGAGCGGATGGACTAATAGAATATATATATATATATTCTATTAGTCCATCCGCTTATAATTATTATATATATATATCCTAAATATAATTTTATATATATATATATATATATAAAGCAGATGAATATATATATATATATATATATATTCTATTAGTCCATCTGCTTATAAATATTATATATATATATATATATATATATATATATATTATATATATATATATAAACACACACATATATATATATATATATATATATATATATATATATATATATATATAAACACACACACACATATATATAAACATATATATATATATATATGTGTGTGCGTGTGTGTGTATATATATACATATATATATATATATATATATATATATATATATATATATATATATATATATATATATATATATATTAATTTGCTTTTAGAACAATTCAATTTACAAATGCATTAAAAGAAGAGAAAAAAATGACTTAAAAAGAAAGAAAGAAGGACAACACAGTTAAATAATTCCCCCCAAAGTACTCACCGCTGATGAGGAAGATCCGCAGCTGTCGCCCCGGTGCATGCCCCGTACTTTGCACTTGACGTTGACATTTTTGTTCTTAACCCCGAACTGAGTCCAGATGAGAACCATGATGGTGCTGGTGTCGGTGCTGCTGGTGTCGGTGCTGGTGGAGCAGGGAGTGCGTGTCGCTGTCCGGTGCTGAACTGGCTGCTGCTGTCGGGCTGTAGGCTCGTCCTGTCTCAGCTCTCCTCGGCTCTCCGTTAAATACCAGCGCGGCCCGGTACTATCCGCTCGCGCGCCCACGTACCGTGACCGAGCTTTCCCCGGACCCGCCCCCTTCCCGTGGCCCCGCCGCGGTGGGGGGGATGCCGGTGTCCTCATGCTCCGCGCGGTGCGCAGCCATTGGTGCTCCGGCGGTGATCACGCGGATGCTGCAGCCTGCCGCTCCTTCTAGAGGCTTGCTTCCGGAGTTCTTGAAGGCACCGCCGAGCAGACAGTCACGACTCACGACTTATTTATTTATTTATGGATTATTATTATTATGGCACAGAAAAAACCCAGACATTATAAAATCCTGGCTGTGCAGACCCACTCCAGACTGTCACCTGCTCGCGTCCTCAGATGTCTGAACCTGTTATGTTTATGTAATTTAGCTGCGGATGAAAGAATGCAGATGATTATTTTTTTAATCAACGCCTATAGTTCTGCACTGATTTTAACAATCGTGTGAAGGAGCAGGCTGATTTAGAAAAATCAGTCAGGGTTCACATGTTGACATAATGACACGGATGCATAACTTACAGTTTAATACAATCAAATGAAAAAGAACCAGGACTGGAAGAAATATTCAGATACTTTACTTAAGCAAAATGAAATATATTCATGTTATACATAGAAGGATATAACAGAATGAACAACGTGTGTGCATGCTCTGAATATAAATATGGGTTATTTGTCACTTTCCACCTGAATAGCACAGCAAAGAATATAACCGTGATGTATTAAACATCTTTTTAAAGTCTACACTGACTGACAGTATACATGTTTTTTTAAGTGTCACACTCTGCTGTTATTGAGTGTCACTGAAAAGGTCAACACGCTTTACAGCAGCGTTTCTTATTTAATGGTCCCTGATTGTGCGGATATGCAGACACGCTTCCTCCCCCGTAGTTCTGCATAACAATTATGATTCGTGCTTCAGACCGTTCATGTAAATTAGCCATTTAATAGCCAACAACTGGAGGGAGGGGGCTGCTTCCATCATGTAATAAAAAATGTGTTAAACCTTGTGTCTTTGGTGAGCGCTCGCAGCTCTCGCTCCTGTGATATTTCAAGATATCATCTCAAAAATCCCTTTGAGGGAGTTGATTGATGCTGATTGCCACAAACAGGAATGCACTTTTTTTTTTAGTCTGATGAGTCCACAACTTAAATAAAGTGATTGTATGAAAATGATTGGTGTTGGGAGACGAGTGGGAGCTTATATCTGAGGTTTAGGAGCAAACATATCACTTTATGTCATATCTCTGTTTTAGATTTAAAAAATCCCCAAACTCATCTGAGATCTCACCAACCTTTCTTCAAAGCACAAATCACAAATCAAACCTCACAACCGTGTTTAATGTGTGACTGCTCTACGTTCCTATACTGCTTTTATCTGTTGTTTTTATTGTAACTTTAGTTACTTTTATTGTATAGCTTCTAGGATGTTTTAATTGTGTAATGTAAAGTGTCTTAGAGTACTTTGAAAAGCACTATATAAATGTAATGCATTATTATTATTATTATTATTATTATTTAGGTTGAATATGATAACGGTACAATTCCTACAATATCCAACATATTGGTGGAATTAGCAATAGCTTGAAAATGCTGCTCTCTGTCATTGAAATAACAGTAAACAAATGAAAGGTTATCAAATGTAGTCTATTATTTATATATATATATATATATATATATATATATATATATATATATATATATATATACACCTCTGTCAATTAACATAATAAGAGTTTACTTTTTATTATCCACCGAGCACACAGATACATAGTGTGCATTAAAACTCAAGAAAAAAGATGAAATGAACTATACATTTAAACACCATGAACCTGTTCACCCCCAAAACAACCAGACAACCCTTCTTTCATTCAACTAAAAACAAAAATACACAACCCGTCCTCATTTATGACCTCACCCTCATAACATCCATATAAATCCCTAACAAGGAAGATGTTTTGCACGTGAGAGAAGTAAGGGGGTGAAACATCTCCCGCATGACATAATGGTGTTGACTTCCAAATCATCACCACATGAAGTGCACTTCCACTTCCACTGTCATCAGGAGGGAGCCGCTTGTTCTATTCGGGGATCGTATACTACAAGATTACGACACAGCCGGCCCCGTTGCCATGGTTATGGAAGTCCGTGTCACGGGCAGCGTCTGCATACATGGCGATGCTTCCTCCGCTGGGCGCTCCATGCATCCAATGAGCAGGTCTGGAGTTTCCTGGGGATTCTCCTTCCATCTCACAGGAAGCCACGGCCAAATTTGGTTTGGACATGCGGAGCCGGGAGCGTCACGGCGCAGCAGAGCGGCGCTCACGTACTATCCTCACAGATGGAGAGCGGCGGCGTGAATCACAGCGCGGCGCCCACGGGAACAGGCTGATTGTGTGTTTGAGCCGCTTGTTTTTCTTTCTTTCTTCTTTCTTCTCTCTCTCTCGTAGAAACACGTTCAGAGTCGCCGTGTTGATGATGCTGCTGCAGCTTAGTGGGCCTCGCGGTGTTGTTTGGCTACTCCGCGGAGCTTTGTCGCTGCAGCTGGCGGATCTGTGGTTAGGAAAATATGAAAAAACTCAGTCTATAATCCCGTCACACACTTTTGAGTATATTTTTGGCTCGGGGCCTAATCACGTTCACCCTAAGTAACCACGCTTTATGGAAAGCCAACATTTATTTTGACTGTTATTAATCTGATGAGGCTCAAAGAATCAGTGACATCTTTTAAATCACTTCTTAAAAAACATTTTATAGAGCAGCTTTGAAGTGACGTCGTCCATCTAGGCAGTTCTTTGGTTCCCCTCGTTTATTTTGTCTTTTTTAATTTTATTTTTATATCCATTCTATTTGTTTTGTCTTGATTATCTGTAGAGCACTTTGTAAACTCTGCCTTTTTAAAAGTGCTTTATAAATAAAGTTATTATTATTATTAATCAAAACAAAAATCCGAATCAGAAACTTTGTGTTGCCATGTATATTTACATATACAAGGAAAGTGTATTGGTGCAGCAATAGACAATGACTTTAACAACAATAAACACAGTGCGATAATTACAAATATGAGGTAAAGTGCACAACGGGCATGGTTTCAAACATGTAACGAGTGTTAGAGTATTTCACGTGAAGAATGATGTGTATATAAGTGTGTTTAAATGAAGATTTATGTATATTTAAGTGAAGAATTAAGGGATGTGCAGGGGGGTGACTGGAAAGTAATATCCTGGGGAAGACAGTCAGTAAGTGGGGGACCCGGGCTCTGTTCATGAGGGTCAGTGGGGGACCGGGCTCTGTTCATGAGGGTCAGTGGGGGACCGGGCTCATGAAGCCTCTGGTGCTGTAGTTCTCTCTTCCTGTTGATAATGAAGCACAGTTATAACTCCAGTTATAAAACACTTTGTTCTGGGAGACCTCCTCCTCCTCCTCCTCCTCCTCCTCCTCCTCCTCCTCCTCCTCCTCCTCCTCGGAGACGAAATGACATGTAATGTAAAAAAAAACGTAATAATGAGACGCCGGCCGAGGACTGAGGTGAATCACGCGGTGAGCGCCGCGCCGTGCAGGGGAAGTGACAGCAGCTCCTCTCACTTCCCACTGCAACACTTATCACATCTTTCAGAAGGTCGCCGGATGAATCCTCTGTGAAAGTCCTCTGACGAAGGTCAGGGGGGAGGGGGGGGGGGTGTGTGGAGGAAAGTTTCCTTTCTGTAGAAACCCAGTTTGATTTGAGGAGGGATTGGGTCGAAGAGAAATGAGACATTCGAGAAAAAAGAAACCTGTCATAACAAGTCATATTTTATCACCAGCCGAGGAGAAAACGAGACGTTCTCGTGTTCCTCGACTCCTTCCCTCGTCTCGCGCCTCCCCCCCCCCTCCTCCCCCCCTCCCCGATGTACCGCGGCTCCCACGCATGTCTGGGAGTGTGACCGCCTCTCCTCTCCGGCTAGACGACAGCCGTGCGCCGCGCGCAGATGGCACCGAGCGCGCCCAGAGATGCGCTCGTACCCGTCAACGTCGGCAGAGCGCCACGCGTCCGCGGGCACGAGCTCCATCAGACGACCTCTTGACGTCTCCTGGCTTCAACGAGGGAACGAGGACAGAGGACAGAGGACAGAGGACAGAGGGAGACGGGTGATGGCAGGAGGGGTTCTTTGAGGACAGAGGGAAGGAGAGCAAAGGGAGGGAGAAGCACAGCAGGTGTCAGAGAGATAGAGAGAGAGAGAGAGAGAGAGAGAGAGAGAGAGAGAGACGGGGCAGATTGGAGTACAGAAGGCGGTGATGGATTACTGCTGCCAGAGAAGAAGGTGTTTTTCTGCCTGGGGAGCACTCCCCCCCCCCCCCCCCCACACACACACAGCTCTCTGCTGCTTTTTAAATCAACTCACAGCAACCACCGCCGAGAGGTTTGGAGACTCCTCGTCTCCTCTTAGATAAATAACACCTGCAGGACTACATGACATGTAATCTATATTATTTTAAAGATGGTATACATGGACATTCAAATCTGCTCGTTATTTTCCTCAATATTACTAGATTCATGAGGTTATAATCACATCCACAACACAACACAATTTAGTTTAAAACTAATACTGGTTTTACTTATTCTACTTAGACTAATACCTGTGAACATTTATAATATAGTATTTATACAATATTCTTAAACATGCAGTAATAATTAATAGTGAATAAAGGATAATATTTTAAGTATATAGTATTTTACAGTATCATACTTTAAAACACAGTTAAAGTATCATTATGTAAACCATAATTACATGAACACAGTTGTACAGCACCAACACGGTGAAGCTGATTTGCTGTGAAGCGTCACAACAGAGCATGTCACGTGATCAGGTTATGTTTCATAAATAGTGATCTTTCCCTGCATAGTGCTGCCCCCTGCTGGTGAAATAGCGTTACTGCATGACACTGTTTGCCATTCAGAAAGCATTTCTCACTGCAATGCCAGACATTTTATATAACAGACACGGTTATGTAAGAGAGTAAATCATACAATAATACGACTCTCCATCAACACACCATTCATATATTTAGCACAAGTTCTCCTCTAATGACAAAGAGATCCACTGCAGCTGCTGACCACGACCAGATGGACGTCAGGCCCTCTGCTGCCCGTCGTCTCGGCCTCTTCGTGGACGGAGCCGAGCTTTCCTCCGAGACTGTAATCGTCTGTGGTAGCGCCGGTTTGCCTCCGGGTAGGAGACCCCGGACAGAGGTGGTCTGCAGATGGCCGGGAACTCAGAGGAAACGAAGAGGAAGATGAGAGTCGACAGGCAGAAAGGCCACGTGCAGGCTGGTAATGCGAGCTGAGAGGCGATGTCATCGGAGAGGGGATGCATGACACATGATATGAGACGTTCGGGGGTTCAGATCACAATCAGGGAGTTTGACTTACCGCAGACATCAATTTCGATAAGGCTTCAGTCGACTTAACGCATGTGCAATAAGGCCTCTGTAAGGGTTTATTGTGTGGAGCTACTGGAACAATACTATTCAATTCAGAGTATTTTGTACATCCCAATATCCCAAAGTACAAATTTGCCTCAGAGGGCTTTAAAATATGACAATTCCTGTCATACTCGAGGGATATTGAGGCTTTCCATGGAGTCATGAGGAGGATGCAGATGGTCATTTGGCTGCACCTGGAATTGCAGATAAAAGTAGAAAGTGAGCAGAAACAGGAAATGGATTACCGACCGGGCGGAAAGGCAAACTATGACGTGTTGGCGTCAGGATTCCACCTCGAGGGGTCATATTTACCTTTAGGATTTGACCGCTTGCACAGCTTAATTATCTGTACGGCTGATCAAATCTGGCAAAATGTTTCTTGAATTTCATGGTTCTTGCTTTAGAAATGAGTCGGCCGGAGAGAGCGTGAGCTCACTAGTCAGATGGATTCCAAGCCTGAAAGAACGGCTGGCTGAGATCCCGCTTCGTGTTTATCTCGGTCTGAAATCACGGACCCATTGTTCCACAGGTACAATGGAATGAATCAGAGGACATTCAAGGGGACACGGACCGCAACATGAAGATATTTGGCAATAAGAGCCACCGGTACCAGCTTCCTTTGGCGGAGGAAACCGCCATCGGTATGCGGATCAGGGCTCCATGTCGCCGTGTAGAGCCCCGGGTACGACTCCCTGGGCTGGATGTGACCCATGAGCAAAACACAGTGAGAGGGGACACGCAGTGTGAGAAGGAAAGTGGAAGGGACGGCGATGATGGCTCAATAGAAGGAAAATGATGAACAAGTCAAATGAGGATGAGGAGATGCAGTCTGACCTGCGTTGTCCTAGCAACACGGCCGACACCACCGGTTTCGTAACAGTGGTTGCTTTCATGTTCTGTATTTTGAGGAGTTGAAAATTAAATTGTGATTTTTGGTATCTGTATTTTTGTCAAATAAAAGAGGAGACAACAAGCAATCTTCATATATATATATATATATATATATATATATATATATATATATATATATATATATATATTAATCAAGTACCCAATTAATCAATTACTTAATCACTCAATTAATCAATTAATCAATACATGAATCAATTAATCAATACATGAATCAATACATGAATACACATTTTAAAGGGGTTCTTCCTCGAGACTGAAAGCAGAGCCAAATAAATATCTGAAAGAATTTAATCCTTCAAAGAAATTTAAAATCTAAAAACGTCATGTCTGAAGAGACTGTTTGATTTTATTGATTTCTGATCCGTTTGATGTAGCGGGGAACCGAACATAAAAGGTACAGTTCGAATCACAGATCGGATCAGCTGCCATTACTAGTTATTGATCATTGATCATCCTTATTGGCGGATACAGGTACATTTAGTCTCCGAACCTGCAGACATTTTATTCTTTTGCCACGTCCCAAAAATAATTATATATATGTTATGAATTTAATTAGTTTAGGTAATGTATTATATCATCAAAACACAATTCAAAGAATTAGTAAATATAAGATAGAATTTGTACGGATTAAAACTAATCTTGTCGTTAATGTGTTATAAGCCGCTTAGTGTAAACGGGTCGTAATCCCTCTCTAACGCCTGTTTATGCTGCTGTGAAAACATCTCCTCCCAACAACAGTTTGAAGTTTATAACTAAAACTATACTTTACAAGATTAAACGTGAACACATCATGATAACGTTATAATTCGACATCGCCGAGATCAACGTTAGTTTGACGTAGTAATAATGAATCTCAACAGTTGAGTAATAGAGTTACAGTTGGTGCTACCTCTGAATTTAATCACACATCTTTGAGAATCAGTAACTTCTTTTAAATCAGCTTTTAAGTGATCTCGTCTTTTTATGCAGGACTTTGATTCCCCTAATTTAGTTTGTCTGTTTTTAATTTATTTGTTTTAATTTTTAATTTTAATATATACTTTTAAATATAATATAGTTTTTTTTTACTATTCCACTTGTTTTGCTTTGACTCTCTGTGGAGCACTTTGTAAACATTGTTTTTAAAGGTGCTATATAAATAAAGTTATTATTATTATTATTATCTTTGTATTATTTCAATAGCACACTTTTAGCTAAATGAAGCCACACTGAGTCACTTCACTTCTTATATAGAGTCTATATTTTAAATAAATCTTACCTCTCTAAATTGAAGATAATCTGTTATCCACCAGCTGAGTTCATGGAGGCCGGCACACTTGATACAATTTTTTTTTTTTTAAGTCAGCTATAAAGGATTTATGTCACATGCCTCTTTATGAAATCTATTCGTCAGACAGCCAATCAGGGATCAGAACGCTCTTATTGGGGAAGTACTTCCTGCTCCAGCTAAACGAAGCCTTCGTTTCTAGAGTTCAAAGCTTTTAGGAGAGGAGTGACTATATTGGCATGCATTGAGGTGGCTTATTGAGTGCTATGCATGCACAGCAGGCCTATGTGTGGCTATATGACGTCTTATAACACATCTAATTATCAAAATATGTCAACATTTTCAATGGAAAAAGAAGAATGATGCTGATATTACATTTTAAACCAACACCAGTGTCCTTTAAAGCCCTTTATTTTAACCAGGGTTGTGACTACAAAGATATGAAATGATCAAGATGTCAAGGACCAAAAGGTTTGGAAGAGAAAACAACATAAACACATAAAACCAGTTTATGATTAAAAACAGTCTGAGGCTGAGCCATAACTTTCCTTTCTAGTTGTTTGTGCATATTTATCTACACATAAGCAAACATCTCCTGTGTGGAAGCAAAATACAGTTTTTCTATAATAATATTCCCTTTTAATTGGAAAAACAATATGGAAACTGGCCATTTTTGAAGATATGTTATTTAGCGTTTTTTAATTTGATGTTACACGTTTCTGTTCTTATGTCACATCGCAGAGCATCGTTTTTAATAAAAATCATTATAACTTATAACCTTCAGCAAAAGTAGCTCAACTGGATTCTTTAAGAGATAATCAAACCGTACAAAGACAATTGGGTAAGAGACACATACAGTACGGAGGTCTTGGTCATATATGCACTGAAACTGTACACACCAATACACACACACACACACACATATATGCACACACACACACACTCACACATTCACACACAGAAGCATTCTTTAGAGATCTGACGTCGTGTTTTGGCCGTGACTTCAGAGCGAGTCGACGCCGTGCTGAGTGCTGAACTCCTGGAAGTCCTCCGGGATGGTGTCTGTGGAAGTGAGAAGTCGGGTATCATGAGACCGGCTCAGAATCTAAAGCCCGGCGAGCCCGACCCAATTCTACTCGCAGCTGTAGTGCAACAACAACAACATCCCGTCTAAATCTAAAATCCCTTATCGGCCACAAGCTGCGAAGGACCTTGAGACGAGGGGCTCCAGACGCAAGCCGCCAGACAGTTCATTTTACAAAGCGAACACACAATAGAGCGACTGGATTTGTGCTTCGGTGTTTCTTCCTTACCGTTACAGCGGTATTTCAAATTGGACCAGATGATGTTTTCCTGAGAGAAGCAGAACACGCCGAGCCGGCCTCCCCTCATGGTTGTGTCGATGGTCACGCCGGAGTCGGCCACCAGCTCGGTTCCTTCATAGAACCTCGCCCTGCAATAAACACACAGCGGGGATAAATAACCTAGAGTCCACGCTCAACATTTACGGAAATATATTTATTCCGTATCTTGATGACAGTGAGATATGTTGATGCCGCCGTACTGTAAATATGTAGCTGGGGCCAGCAGCTAGTTAGCTTAGCATAGGGGACACAGCTAGCCGACACATCTCTGTAAAAATGACTTTCCTGGAGTTTTTTCGTCAGATTCCCAGGAAGTTACTGGAGAATTAAATACTGATTATAACCTGTAAATTCATGTTTTTAAAGCCCCAGTATGTAGTTTTCCCCTTGTAGCGCCCCCTTCAGGTATTTAACGTGTACTTCAGTGTCGTAGATACCCAGTTACATAGATCAGGTGTCTGAACCTCTGGCTCTGAGCCATATGTGGCTCTTCCGGTGACGCATATGGCTCTTTTGAGTTTGAGTTAAATAATAATCTCCTCCGCCCCCTGTAACTTTCTCTCTCCTCCAGATGACAGCAGCAGTAATGTCAGGTCCCTTTCTTAAAGACGTCTTTGTTCTTTTATTAAACTAAAGGTCTGTTATTGGTCGTCTCCACAGCAGCATGTCTCTCTGTCTCTACGTCGCGTAGCGGAGACAATAAAAAGTCCCCTGTGAGGTGGACTGGACTATGTGACGCTGGTCATCATGACAGAAAGCAGGTCCAAGGACCGGGCGCTACAACATGTGACATAGTCGGGTTTTAGCCCACAGACCCCGATGGAGGAGGAGGAGACGTCAACATATTAAAAGTCTTTGTAGGGGCACCTTACCTGATGTAGCCGACCTGTGGGCGGTGCTGCAGGTACCAGCGGTAGGACACCTTGTCCTTCCAGCCGACATTCCGGGGGTCCTTCCACAGAAGACGCACCTGGTCGTTGGTGTCTCCCGTGTGCCACAGCGAGTTCCTCAGGTGCTCCCCGGGGCCCGATCTGGACTTCACCGCCTGGCGACCAGAGAAAAGTAAGAGGGGCGGCGTGGAGAATATGAGGGAATCAACCCTCCTGTGACCTTTAGGGTCAATCTGACCCCATTCAATGTTTAACGTCTCTAAATAAATGATTGACATCATTATTTTTGCTTCATATTTCATGACTTTTCCTAATTTATTGGGGACAACTGGGAAAACATAACATTCACATGATGATATGTTTTCACTGTCCTGAACACAACTTGTACACATCAGTGTTCTTCGGGGTCAATTTGATCCCAGGCTGATTTTCACTGTGTCAAACATATAAGAAATATCAACTTTTTTATTTATTTGAAGGGCTATTTAGGTCGTCAACAAACACACATAAAGTACCTCACACTTAAACTTGGGAAACAATATTACTTCTAATCATTTTCTGGAGGTTAGGGTAAAAGTTGTTGGTACATTTGAAGGTAACAGGAGGGTTAAAGGTCGGATGAGCGTGGATCCGCTGCGTGGAGGTCAGCGGCGTGGAGGTCAGCGGCGTGCGCGCTCACCTTCAGTTGGATGCCGGGCTCGGCCACCGCTCTGAAGGGCGTGGCCTGCCAGTAGGTCTGCTCCGTCTGCTTCCACATCACCACGTAGAAGGAGGACGAGTCCTGGTAGCCGAAGATGAAGCCGGCGTAGTCGTCGTCGGTTACGGTGTTCACGTGGAAGGTTCCTTCAAAGTCCACGCCGCTGAACGCCGTGTAGCCTGACAACAGAAAGGAAAAGCAGGGAATTACTTATATTCTGACTGAACATTGTGCATTTTATTGATGATAAATATAAATATGATATTCAACACAGAGGAAATGCGTCTTACCGACAGCCAGTCCTGGGTCACTATTCATGGTCTGCACAATTTCCATTCCCTGTGTGAGAAAGAGTTTATAAATGAGTCACGTTGCCCCTGATGCCTTCCTGTGCTTAAGAAACACTAAACTGCAGCTTGAAAAGGAGGTATATTACAATTTCTTTTGGATGCACTGTATATTTATTATACCCACTAATGCTGATTTGTGGGACGACTTTGGTGCCGCAGTTTAATATTTACTCTCTCTTAGTTTTGTTTATGGTCTCTACCAACTAAATGGTGCAATATTTAGGTATTTTTCTTCTTCTAATACGTCTTTGGAGTACGTCTTTTGATCGCAGCTACTTTAACTTGTCCCCACCGTACAGGAAGAGGGGATTTCCAGCATCTCGTAATCTCACCTGGTTCAAAACAACCCAGTTGGGGTCGATCTGGGCGTCGCCCTCGGGGTCCAGCACCACCGTCTGATAGGCCCTGAAGTCGGTCAAGGTGACCTCAGCATTCTCGGGACAGTTGTCAATCCTGTCGATCACTTTGTCCTGGTCGAAGTCGGACTCACAGATGTCTCCGACTCCATCATCTGAGAGACGACAGAGGGGATTTGGACTTCGATTAAAGTTGTCTCCGGTGAAAGGAAGAAGGATCGTGAGTTATTGTTTCACGAGGCCAGAGGTGCAGACAAGTTATGAGCTCTCAATCCTTTTTGAACCAGAGTGTTTGCTGCCTTGTCACAAGGAAGAGACGCTAGACGCTAGACTGGCTTCAGGGAAAAGGTTAAAAAAGTCAGACAAAGCTGAATCAGAGTTTCTTTCTTGTATCGGGCAGCTGTGTGAATGTCCTGTGGGCATCGTGACGCCTTTTGAACCAGTAAATACACGAGTGTACACACGTAACTACCAACACAAGCTTACTTGACTTGATTTGAATTGACAGTCCACACCGACTGAGTCCAAAAGGCATTGTTTTTATATAAATAAAGTCAAAATGAGTCACAAATGAAAACAACAAAACAGCCCTTTACCCAACTAATCAGACTTTTACCCAATTAAAAAGTCCTTCACCCAACAACAGACCTTTACCCAAATAAAACAAGCTGTACCCGACTAAATAGGTCTTCACCCAACCAAACAGTCCTTTACCAAACTAAACAGCCCTTTACCCAACTAAACAGGCCTTCACCCAACTAAACAGACTTTTACCCAACTAAACAGACCTTTACCCAAATAAAACAAGCTGTACCCAACTAAATAGGTCTTTACCCAACTAAACATACTTTACCGAACAAAACAGGCTTTACCCAACCAAACAGGCCTTTACCCAACCAAACAGGCCTTTACCCAACTAAACAGGCCTTTACCCAACTAAACAGGCCTTTACCCAACTAAACAGACCTTTACCCAACTTAATAGGCCTTTACCCAACAATCATATCTGATTATTACTGTAAACTGATTTGACTGTGTGGCATACGAGGAGGTGCGTTGTGTATTTCAGACTCACTGTTGTCGTCGATCTGGTCAGGATTCGGTACCAGCCGGCAGTTGTCTGGTCCCGGTGGTAAGGAGTCAGGGATCCCATCGTTGTCGTCGTCATCGTCACACTCGTCTCCCAGCCCGTCTTTGTCACTGTCCAGCTGGGAGCTATTTATTACGAATGGGCAATTATCCTTGGTATCCTGATGACCGTCGCCATCACTACAGGGGAAGTGACACGATCACATGACGTTAGAAACAGCACTTCAGATATCTGAAGGAACACAACGTGGAGACTGGACGTCATGAGTACCTGTCTTGGTTTGTGTCACAGGAGTCTCCAACCAGGTCGTTGTCAATGTCCGACTGAAATAAGAGCAAAGAGTTCTCCAAAACAGCTTCTTTTCTTCACACATGAGGTATTCAGATCCTTTAAATTAGTAAAAGTAACAAAGGTCTGGACTGTTGGTTGTATACAGGAAGCCATTTAAATACGTCACACAGAGCTTAACCCTTTATGAGGCACTCATTGAAATATTTTGAAATTCAAAATGTCAACACTACAGTGCTATTGGAGAGTAACAAAATACAGTTTTACTGTTGCGAGAAAATATATATCGTTTTTTAGGTAGAAAATCTACAACGAAGTTACCATATTTGGTTCCTTGCCCGTTTGTGGTCAAATACAATAAGTTACCATATTTGGTTCCTCGCCCGAATAAGGGTTATGGGAACTATTAGTAAAAGTAACAACGGTCATGCATTTTAAAATGGTACTTCAGTAAAACTTGGGGGCAGCAGATGACTTATATATGTGCAGAAAGAAGAAAACACTTGTGAAATGGTATTAGATGTACTGTCCACCACAGCTATCCATCCCTCCATCCCTCCATCCCTCTCTGACTGACCTGATTTGGGTTGGGGGTGTCGGGGCAGCTGTCACAGGCGTCTCCCACTCCATCTCCGTCCCGGTCCACCTGGTCTCGGTTCTGGACAAGCTGGCAATTGTCTAAAAAGTTCTTCAGGCCTACGCTCGCCGAGGAGAGGGTTAGTGTTATTCAGCAGTGAAATAGAGTCATGTATAATATGAAGTAAAGATATTGTAGTTGCCATTGTCACTTGTTATGAAGTCTCACAAATAAATAACTGAATGATTTTGTGACAATAAGTCAATTGAAATCAGTTATTTTGTGCACCAAATTATTCAGTTACTGCTTCGTAATTGTAGGAATTTCCTGAATTTCTTAATCTTATGTTTTAGTTAATTGGTTATTTTAAGGCTTTTGGACCGTTTATCAAACAAAACAACTTATTTGAAGGTTTATTCTTGGGCTTTGAGTAATTTTTCACAATTTTTGGTCATTTTACAAACCCCTCGTTTTATGGAGAGAATTCATGACAGATTACATTCTCTCCCAAAAGAAATTAAGTTATCGCCCAGTGCGATTATTACCAAATATGGACGTTGCTAATATGGAGCGATGAGTACATTAAAACATAATGGGATACTAACTTTATGAATTGAACTTTCTAAAATCAAATTGATGCATTAAAAAGTCCATCGTTGTCTTGACCGACTCTCTCACCCTTAGTGAAGTCCATCAGTGTGTATTTATATTTGATGAACGAACGCATATAGAAATTGAGACATATTGGATCGACTGAATAACGACGTGGCGTGTTACTTGTAATTCCACCACTAGGTTGCACTGGTGTATCTGCTATGAAGGCCAACCCCAGCGTGTGTTCACGTGCTGTTTCTTATTCCTTGCAGGGAGGCAGCAGCAGCAGCAGCTCACATAAAGGTCAAGCAGCAGCGATAGAGGAAAAACTATCTTCTCTCCTGCGGGGTTTTCTGAGGTGTAATCATGCTGCCGAATGATCAAAGCTCGTGTTCGCTCCGGGGTCAGACTGCTTTTGGCCTTCGCTTCTTTTTCTTTATTTTCTTTTTGCAGAGCTGTTTCTTACGCCTTAGGCGGCGCTAGATTTTTTGAATAACATGATTAAGAGAGATGTGCAATGAACAGTTTGCCTGTAATTAAACGTAAGAGCACATTCAAAATGTGAAGGAGGGAACTGAATAATAAGCTGAAACAGGGGTTGTATAAGCACGAGCGCCAGTGTCGGGGACGTTATTTAACTCCGCACCGTCTCCGTCCATGTCGTCGTCGCAGGCGTCTCCTTTGCCGTCGCTGTCGGTGTCCCTCTGGTCAGGGTTCTCCACCAGGCGGCAGTTATCACAGGCGTCTCCATGGCTGTCCTTGTCGCTGTTCCTCTGGTCCAAGTTGGCCTTCAACCAGCAGTTGTCCTGGAACACAGAGGCCCCATTCACTGCACGTGTGTTTGTTTTCAGTGGAAAAGCTTGTGTGTGTGTGTGTGTGTGTGTGCGTGTGTGTGTGTGTGTGTGTGTGTGTGTGTTAAGAATAACAGACCGAGGTTAGCTGTTTTCCTCTGCTCTTTAGTTGTTATGCTAAGTTAGGTTCCAGCTTTTTTATTGTAATGTGTTTTACACTTTCTTTTAGGTTTTGGACTGTTGGTTGTCTCCAACAAGCCATTTAAATACATTACATTTCAGTCATTTAGCAGATGCTTTTATCCAAAGCGACTAACAATAAGTGCATTCAACCAATAGTACAAACCTCAAGGAACCAAATATGGTAACACGGAGCTTAACCCTTTATGGGGCACTAATTGAAATACTTTGAAATTCAAAATGTCAACACTACAGTGCTATTGGAGGACATGAACATACTGTTTTACTGTTGTGAGATAAAACAAATAATATATATATATATATATATATATATATATATATATATATATATATATATATATATCGTTTTTAGGTAGAAAATCTACAACGAAGTTACCATATTTGGTTTCTTGCCCGTTTGTGGTAAAATAAAAAATAAAATTGGTTCCACTCATTGAAATAATTTGAAATTCAAAATGTCAACACCACAGTGCTATTGAAGGACATACACATACAGTTTTACTTTTGTGAGAATATATATATATATATATATATATATATATATATATATATATATATATAGTTTTTAGGTAGAAAATCTCTGTTTGTGGTCAAATAAAAGAAGTTACCATATTTGGTTCGTCGCCCGAAAAATAGTAAATTTCGACAGAATTTAATCTCAATTTATTGATTAATAACTAACATATTAATCAATAAGGAAAATACTCTTCAGTTGCAGTCTTCGTTCCAGCCTGTCCACCAACCTGCTCGTTGGGTATACCGTCCCCATCGGCATCGTCGTCACAGGCGTCTCCATAACTATCCCTGTCCGCATCCTCTTGACCGGAGTTAGGAACGAACTTGCAGTTATCCTGGGAAGAAATGTTAGAGGTATAAAAAAAAAAGAAGTACATCGAGACTATCGCAGCAAAGTTGCATTTCTTGACAATTTGCACCTCTGTTACCTTTTTACAGCTCAGATCTTTGCATTTGAGTTTCTCATCTGGGTAGCCGTCAATGTCGGTATCCTTCCCACACAGGTATCCGTTACCGGCCCAGCCAATTCCACACTGCGGAGACAAAGAGGGACCTCAGACAGCGTGGATGTGGAGGTGTGCTCAGTGTGCAGGTAAGTGAGTGTGTGGGAGGAAAATGTAGAAATGCTACCTGACAATGGACCGAGCCGTCTCTCTCTGGAATACACTGGGCGTTGGCGTCGCACGGGTTGGTCAGGCTGTTGCCGCAGCTGATCGCCGGCTTGCAGCCCTTCACTTGATCTCCTGTGAAGCCCGTGTTACAACTGCCACAGTGGTAGGAGCCCTGTGCAGGAAGGAGGACATGTAGTTGATATTGGAACGCCACTTTAAATGAAATACATGAGTCATGTGTGTGTGTGTGTGTGTGTGTGTGTGTGTGTGTGTGTGTGTGTGTGTGTGTGTGTGTATGTGTGTGTGTTTGGATGGTATGCTATGGGAGGTCTTACCACGGAGTTGGAACAGATGGAGTTGGCAGCACAGCCGCCGTTGGGATCTTTACATTCGTCAATGTCGTCACAGACCTGAAATGATGAATTTAGGATGGGAATTTTTTTCCAACGCTTTGTTTTTATGACACATTTTTTTGAATTTTTTTTTCCTGATTTAAATGTTCCAATATTTAACGCATACAATAAAATGCTGTAGAAAGTAAGTACATTATAGTGTTATTTAGTACAATTTTGAGGTATTTATTAAACTTTACTTGAATATATACTGTTAGGCTTCATTCCAGAGGATCATTGTTTATTAACTGATGATATAATAGAAAGCTGTTCTACGTTCTGCTATATCAGTTTTAATCATGAGATTGATCCAACATTCTAATAGCTAACCTCAGTATTTTATTATAACTTTACATAAACACAAACTTTTTTGTAGCTACAGCTATATATATATATATATATATATATATATATATATATATATATATATATATATATATATATATATATATATAAATATATATATATATATATATATATATATATATATATATATATATATATATATATATATATCTTTTTTAATTTAATTTAATTTCTTTTTTTTTATATTTATTTAATTTAATTATTTATTTAAAATTATTTAAATAAAAAATGTAAATTGTTTCCATTTAATATATATATATATATATATATATATATATATATATATATATATATATATAGTATATATTTAAGATAATGTTGTATTTCTTAGATTAATGTTGTAATCTTCATGCATCCTTTCTCTTGTATTTGTGTGTTCCATATCGTATTCACCCTCTCACCTGTTTGTTGGTCTGGGCGTACAAGATGCCCACCCCCTCCACGGCCAGGCCGCTGTAGCCCAGCGGACAGGCGTCGCAGCGGAAGCCCGGGGCGGTGTTCACACACTTCACGCCGGGGAAGCAGGGGTTGAACTGGCACTGCGGGAGGAAGGAGGACATGAGACACGTGGTTCTCACCGGGCTTTTAGTTTGGTCACACTTTAGCTCGTGCAAAAAAGAGAATATCCATATAAAAAGATGTCAGTGCACACACACACCCACACACACACCCACACCCACACCCTCATTTAAAGTCCTGCCTGAACTAGAACGGAATCCCAAACTTGCACCTGTGTCTTTCATTCCTAGCGCCCCTTATAGCGCATTAGCTTCTGTGGAGTTTCATGTTACGTCTCAACTAATTATCCGTCATCTCGATGGAAGGCTTAGTGCTGCGGTTGAGTGCTGCTGGAAGGCGGAGTGGAAATGCTACGTGCCGTGCAAATAAATATACAGACAGCTGGAATAAACACAAATAAATGATCCGGAGACATCAGAGTCACGTTAGCCGGTTAGCAGCTGATTAGCGTCACGGTGGATTTGCCCCCAGACACAACTTTTGGTAACAAAACAAACCCAAAAGTGTATTTTTGTATTCATTTATTTTCTTCAGCTGCTAGTGCAGTGAGTTTTGGTCCCGGTGACGAGACTTGTATACTTAGGGTGACCCAGGGCTCTCAAGACTCACGCATTTCGGTCTTAACTCCCGCCACACATCGTATTTCTCACGCTGAAAAAAACTCTCGTCTATTTCATGTTTTAATGAGCCGCAGCGCTAACATGAGCCGCGCTGCTCTCACCGTGAAGAAATCAAGCGCTCCCTGAGTTCTGCTGTGAGGTGCCACTTATCAACCAATCAAAAAATAAATGGGCTACACAATAATCCATCAGAAAACAAACGTATCTGTTGTATCTGGGTACGATTTAATCCAGAAACCAATGAAAACTGATGGATATGTCTCACGCTTGCCTGTCTTCAAAACTTGAGAGCCCCGTTATCTTTTTCAGCATCAACGTGTCTTTTTCTGTGTGTGTCACTCGGTTTTCTTGGTATTTCCTGAAGGTCAAAATGTTTATCATGCGCTTTTCGCTGAGCTTCTTCCTGTTAAGTGTGTATGCAGTAAAAAAAAAACGTTGCTGTATGTTTAACACGTCCATCTGGTGTTTGGGGGGGGGGGGGGGGGGGGCGCCCGGGTTCAAGAGGTTTAACCAGCGTCTTTAACACGGAGACCCGTAATGGCCCTAAAACACGGGAACAAAAGGCCCCACCTCGTCCACGTCGTCACAGTTGAATCCGTCCCCGGTGTAGCCGTCGGGACACGGGCCGCACTCCACGCCATCTGCTGTCTCGATGCACATGTTCTCACGGAAACAGACGCCCGCCGTACACCGCGCCTTCACCACCTCCGTACCACCCAGACCTTTTGATTAAACAGAGGGGAGGAAAAAGGTGTCATTTGATTTATTTTATGTATATTTAGTTTGTCCAACGATATTAACTGAGCGTGGTGTTTAAAGGTGACTGTTATTGGACATCTTACCGCACGCCTGACACTCTGAAATGGTGTTTCTGAGAAAGGAGGTCTCTTTGACCTGTAAAGGTCAAACATAAACAAGTTTATACGTGGTCTGGCGCGCCGTCGGGAGGTCAGCGGTGGCCTCAGAGGAGCCGTTAGTGGTCGTCACCTGCTGGATGAGGACGTCTTTCAGCTCATTTATCACCTTGGTTAAGTCCAGCATTTGATTGGACAGCTGCTTCGTGTTGACCCCTGAGAGAAAGTTATTTTGTTAAACTGAAGAAAAGGTGGGGGGATTCTCTGAGCCTCCTCTCAAGTCACTCCAACCGACACTGGCTGTTGTTTTTTCCAACGGCTGGGATTGTTTTTATGAGGAGCATTCGTCCGTCTCTGTGGACGTTTGCTTCAGCGAAAAAGAAGAATCTTACCCAGAGTTTGGACGGAGTCCTTTTGTTGGAAGTGGCAGTCCTGTAGAGCCGCTACGTTCTCAAACGTGTCCCCGACCACCAGCTTGAGCTCGTCTAAGCTCTCCTGTTGGAATGAGACGGGTCAAAGTGGACGTCTCACACATCTGGATAGCTCCGGATCCGTCATCGGGCCCCGCGTATTCATTATTGTATGTGAATGCTGCGAGCGAGGGGTCACCTGATCCCTGGCTTGCATGGTCTTCAGCTCCACCGTCCCGTAGCCCGCCGGCAAACCGTGGAAGGCGGCGGGGAGATCTCTCAGCGTCTCCACCAGCTTGCAGTCCAGATGCAGCTCCACCCCGCCCGGCCCCGGCGACTGCATCCCCTTCAGGTGGAACAGCAGTCGGTGCTGCTGGCCGTCCGCCAGCACCAGGTTGTTGAAGGTCACCGAGCTCATCCTCTTGTCACTCCGCAGGTAGCGCAGCACGGCTTTTTAGAGGACGGAGCAAGGAGAGGAGGCGAGGGTGTAGGAAGGCAGAGATGATGGGGAGGAGGAGAGGAGGATTTACATTTACCGCAACGGGTTGATTCATCCAAAAGACGACAGCACGCGTCTACAGCCGTGTGTGAGGCTCTATGAACCTCTATGAACATGACCTGAGCTGAGCACACACATCCATTGTTTACACATCACATGTTATGACATTTAATTATTCGGTTTATTATAAAATATTGCAGACAATGTACAGAGCCAAAGCAAAGTCTCTGCAGACTGTGTACAATGTTGTGTCAATACATGAGTGTAAATATGATTTGAGAGATGTTTGTAAGTTAACTGTACAGAAAGCTAAAAAGGGGATTAAAAGATGTGTTTCTATTCTAGGAGTCTAATTATGGAACAACGTTAAAATGGATGTAAGAATGGTCAACACATTTTGGGTTTTCAAAAAGGATTATTTATAAAACAATTTGTGAGGGTTATAAGTGTGATTGAAACTTATGCATATGGAATATGTATGTAAATATAAATGAATGAATGAATGAAATATATTTTATTAATCCCCAAGGGGAAATATATATGTTTAAATATATATATATATATATATATATATGTTAAAACAATATATATATATGTATATATATATATAAATATATATATATGTGTGTAATATATATACATATAATTATTTAGTTTAGTCTTTTCTTTATTATTTTTCTTTATTTTATATTAATGTTCTAATGTATTTGGTTATAATAATTCATGAAAGGAATATATAAGCATTTTTGCTTCTACCTATACCTTTTACTCTTTCTGTTTTGTATATTATATAGAATAATATTGTATTGTATTGCAATGATTAACTGAATAAAATACACAACAACAACAAAGGCTGTACCTACAATTTAAACAAAATACTAACTTTAGCACGCTAACAATGATGATGCTAACAAGATATAGAGGTTTAATTCACTGTCCTATGCAAACATTGCCAAGTAGTCCCTGAAACCCCAAACAATGAGCTGAAATAGGAGAACACACTCCACAGGAGGGAGAGGAACTGCATACATATTTCTCAGTGGCCTCATCATTATAATAAGTGACTCTTCTCTCCTAACGCATGAACACAAACAGGTGCATCAGTGCAGCTGGACAACGTGACCACCTCTCTCGCGGCGGCGTACCTCTGTTGAGCTTCCCCATCACCGTGAACTCAAAGTACTTGCTGTTGTCCCGGGGGTTGAACAGGGTAAACAGGCTGGTTCCGGTCCTGGGCTGCAACTTGAAGGTGGTGAGGATGAAAGCCTCGCGAACCCCCTGCTCGGCCAGACCCCCCTGCAGCAGGTCTGGCAGGCAATCAGGCGAGGTGAGCAGATCATAGACTGTTGACGGGGACGGAGAGAGAGAGGGGAACGGTAATGCCGCATGAGTAATGGATGACGCGATATCAATATTTACAACCTGCAGCCGCTCCCTGAGTAAACACATCCTGCGTGGACGAAGGGGAAGATGGGGATGTTGACCCCGTGTGTGTGTTGCTCTTGTCCGAGTTGGCTCAGAAAAACCCGAAAGATGAGGATTTTGAAGTAAATCATTACATTACATTACATTACATGTCATTTAGCAGACGCTTTTATCCAAGGCGACTTACAATAAGTGCATTTCAACCTAGAGTACAAACTAAGAACAACAAGAATACAGAAAGTAACATTTCCTCAACATAGTCAAACTACAAAAGTACCATAAGTAATAACATAGTAATACCATAGTAATACCATAATAAGAGATATTTAAGAGCCACTGAAGTGAAAATCTGTGTTTTAATCCAGATATAGTCGGAAAAGGTGCGTTTTCAGTTTCCGGCGGAAGCTGTAGAGACTTTCTGCTGTCCTGATGTCAGTGGGGAGCTGGTTCCACCACTGAGGAGCCAGGACAGCAAACAGTCTGGATTTCGAGTGATTAGCTCGAGGTGCGGGAGTCACAAGTCGGTCGGCTGTTGCCGAGCGGAGCTAACGTGCCGGGGTGTACTGCGAATCAAAGCGATATGCTGCGACGTCGAGGTGTACGGCGTTACTGTCACCGTCTCGTCAGATCCACACCGAAGCAGGCCGATATAATACACGTGATCTCTCTTTTTTCCACAGCTCTCTATTCATTGTTCTCACGGGCGGGGGAGGTATGGCAGACTTTACTGAGAAGCTGCTTAGTGGGTGTGAAAAGCCACAGGGACACCGAACACTTGCACTCGTAGTTAGAGTCCTCCTTTTAATAAAGTGCCTGGGGAGCTGCCCACGAGAGGATGTGCAGCGGAGCTCTATAGTCCGCCATCTGCACGCATCATGAATACACAAGCACCCCGAGAGCCGTCGGCACGGACCGTGGTCAGAAGGGAGCAACAGAGACGGGCTCCCAGAGACGGGCTGTCGGCCAGGATTGTGAAGCATGATTCCCAGATGACGATCTTTTCTTTTTCTCTCTCCGCCGGTTTATTCAGTCACATGCCGTAACTCAGCAAAACTACACAGTGACGTCAACAACCACCAGGAAGAGGAGCCTTTTATTTAGTTTTTTTTACAAGATAACACGTACACTACCGTTCAAAAGTTTGGGGTCACTTAGAAGAAAGAAAATAAAACACTGTTTTTTCCAATGAAAATGACATTAAATTAATCAGAAATACACTCTCTACATAGTTAATATGGCAAATGACTATTCTCTGTTTTTTAAACAGTTTTAGAGGCCCATCTCCATGTTCTAGTGGTACATTGTGTTAGACTAGCAGAGGGGTAGAATCCCCTTGAAACCCTTTTTTTATAACTTTTTATTTTGCATTTTCCACAACAGATTATTCCTTGACATTGAAACCCTTTTTATGTGAGCGCAGCTGAAAACAGTTATGCTGGGGAGAGAAGCTCTAAAACTGGCCTTCCTTTGAGCCACAAGTTTGAAGAACAACATTAATATTTACAATGAAAATCATTATTTCTAAGCTTGTCAATGTCTTGACTATATTTTGTATTAATCTTGTATTCATTTAATAAATAAAAGTGTGAGTTTTCATGGAAGACTCAAAATTGTCTGGCTGACCCCACACTTTTGAACGGTAGTGTGTATATCTCTTTTTGACTCGTTGGTGCGTCAAATTGACATCATCTCATATTTTAAAAACAATAAGGACACAAATGAAGGTCAATGCATGTTTCTTTTCTTACTGTAACACTGCAAAGGCCCGCACACACACATTCATAAAACACACGCAGTCCCGCTGCTCGTACGTCTTCTGGACAGAGGGCTTTATTGGGGTCAGGGTCATCTTTCGCCATCCTGAAGAAGGGCCTCATTCCCCACCCTGATTAACCTCCCATTTCAAGCTTCATAAAACTAGTTCAGCTGAAAGCCATAAAATAATGATGTGCCTTGTCCTCTCTTTAACACCAGCGTTTAAAATATGTCGCGGCTCCAAAGTAGTATTAAATGGAACATTTGGGCAGCATTCTTCATCTGCTGAGCAACAACTTCACATGGGAGAGCTATGATCTACTTTAGTTTAATAGGTGCTGAGTAATGATTAACAAATTACATTATTTTTATTTATTATTATTATTATTATTATTATTATTATTATTATTATGCATTATTTCTTTTGAAGGTTGTATTTCTATAAAAATACCTAAATAAAATATCAAGTCTAATATATACATTGAAAGATGGAAACATTTTATCTTGTAGAAAAAAAATTACATTATTCTTACTTTATTTTTTATGTTCTATCATTATTATGCATTCTTACTTTTGAAGGTTGTATTTCTGTAAAAATACCTAAATAACATATCATGTCTGAAATATATATATATATATATATATATATATATATATATATATATATATATATACAATAAATAGATATATAAAGAAATAATAATGAACAAAATTACATTCTTCTTACTTTATTTTGTATTATTATTATGCAATCTTACTTTTGAAGGTTGTATTTCTGTAAAAATACCCAAATAAAATATCAAGTATAAAATAAAAATAAAAAAAGATATATATGAATTGAAAGATGGAAACATTGTATCTTGAACATGTTAGCAGCTAGTCGCTAGCAGCTAGTCGCTAGCAGCTAGTCGCTAGCAGCTAGCAGCTAGCAGCTAGTGGCTAACTGTGCGTCCACTGAGTAGGGTGAGTGCTGTGCGTCTTTAGAGCTCCTTCCCTGCAAACAGTTGCCTGCTGCAGGCGGACATGACACGCCGAGAGGGAACCAGCCCAGTGAAGCTGCTGCTGCTCCACTTACCGACGAGCTGACGCCATAAAGCTCTGTGAAGCCACGGGGAGCGGCAGCGCGGGCGGACACCTCTTCGTCGGGTTCCCCTCCACGCTGACCTCCTTTCTCATTGTCATTTAACACGTAGCTATTATAGAAGTATTGATTATCGCTGCTGCAAATATGTGTTTTGTCCCACGGCCGAGGAGCCTTTGTGCCCCCGCGTAGAACGTGGGATTCCAGTCGTGTTAATCTCATCTCCTGGTGAAGTCATCCTTCGGGACGTTGGCACTAATCAATAACTCTTTACGGAGATAGAACGGCTGCTTCGTGTTACTGGAATCCTCCTTACCTCAGCTTTAAACTCTCTCCTTGTGAAACATTCCAGTCATGCAGGCAATGACTCACTTGCCAGGGGAATGATAGACGGGGAACTCCATTAAACTGGACTTGTTTTATGCATAACATCAGGCGGCCGGCGCCCAAACACTGTCGGGATTAATGGGTGCGTGAAAAGGTATGCCGTCGATCACGGGAGTCGTTTGTAAGAAGCTGATAAACCATCAACACCAATCTGTCCGCATGTCGGCTGCAGAGCGGCTCGTGTGTGACCTTGAACACATTTGAGCCCGACTGCGAAAGAGAGAGCGAGAGAGAGAGAGAGAGAGAGGGGAGGGGAAAGGGGAGTTTGTGCATATGTGTGACTTGAAGTTCAATATTGCTCCCAGATCAACTGTGATTGTTCCCATGTGTGACCGAGCTGGGACTTTGTTTGAATTAATGTGAACCAGAGAGCCGAACCTCCTGAAGCTGAAGTAATCAAGCAGATCTGGCTGGATGGATATGGAAAGCAGGATGACTTTATACTTTAGAAAGATGTGTACTTTTGTTCTTTATCTTTGCCTCCTTCCTCTCGCAAACACACAAAAACAAACCCTCCGGCTGCCTCGTCTCGTCTTAAACCGACGGCGATATTTAGCATTTTTATTCATACCTCAGTGAGTATCACGCACCATGTCTAATCCTGTGTGTTCTTTATGCATATGATATGCTCTTTCACAGTGTCTGCTTTATCCATTATGCATTGCACTCATCCAGAGTGTGTGAAAACATCCAGTGTTGGAGCCATTAAATCTTTTTTGACAGATAATGAAAACGGAGGATTACATCACACGCAGGAAGTCAGTAAAATATGGCATTCAAATAAGAATCAAAGACACTTTCTTTGTGTGTGTGTGTGTGTGTGTGTGAGAGAGAGAGTTAAGAGTGAAACAGGGAATCTGCGATGATTCTTTCATCCCTGCAGCGGCTGCAGCCGTTGAAATCGGTTATTGCCGCATAGTTTAAATCCGAATGATGTTTAAATGAGAAAACTTCAAACAGCACTCACCTAAAGCCTGGGCTTCCACGTGCACACTCAGGTTTAACAGCAGCTGCGAGGCCAGAATCAGGGCAGTCCACACGCCCATGTTGTCCTTCCAGCTGGTCCCAGATCAGCACTTTCTCTGTCGCGACTTACTGATATGTGACGAGCGGATTCCCGTACGTCTTGAATCAGAAGTGAGACGAGGCGGTCATGGTGAGCCCGATGGAAGCCGCTGACTGAGTTTGTGTGTGAGTCCGAATTTCTCCGAGAACATGAAGATCGAAAGGGAGGAGCTTCAGGGCCACAACCTGCTTTTAAAACCTTCCTCAGACGGCCCCATGTCGAGAAGGAGTGACCTGGAGAACCACTCTGCATTGGCTCCTGCTCGCTTTACCGTTTCCCACAGGCTCTTGAACAAACGTGCTGCACACGAGACGCTAGTAATCCAGTCCAGGAAGGCTTATATCGTTTTCTCGGCTCAAATTTGAACCGCTGACTATCGTGGACTGTTTATGCTTCAGGTGGTGGTGGAACGAGCTCCCCACTGACATCAGGACAGCAGAAAGTCTCTACAGCTTCCGCCGTGAACTGAAAACGCACCTTTTACGACTATATCTGGATTAAAACACAGATTTGCACTTCAGTGGCTCTTAATTATCTCTTATTATGGTATTACTATGGTATTACTATGTTATTACTTATGGTACTTTTGTAGTTTGACTATGTTGAGGAAATGTTACTTTCTGTATTCTTGTTGTTCTTAGTTTGTACTCTAGGTTGAAATGCACTTATTGTAAGTCACTTTGGATAAAAGCGCCTGCTAAATGACATGTGATGTCATGTAATGTGAATAATATGTGTTCCCCATATCCAGGAATTAGAGAATTTATGTCACACTCGGTCTGAGAAGCAGGAAGGCTCTTTCACTTTTCCTTCCAGGGATCAGATGTGACACCTTCCCCCGCGTTACCGTTGTTACCCCCCCCCCCCACACACACACACACACACCTCCATCCAGAGTCAGGAAATGAGCGTGCTGGAGGCCGCACCTCAACGAGCCGCGTCAGCTGAAGCTGCAGACGGGCTGCCGGCTCGTCGGCTCGTCTGGCACCCCGCACCACGCCAGATTTGGTCGAGATGATTGTTTTCCTGTTGCATCTTATTGTGGACCCGACGGAGCCTTTATTATATCACGATCAAGAAACGGCCGTCGAAATACTGGATCTGTAAGCACGTTTCAATAATTCAACAGCAGGGCCCACGTTTTAGTGACTGCCAGATGATGTTCCCACTTAAAAAGGACAAACACGAGTATCTATAGCAACAAACAGCAGCAAATGAGTCATAGTTTCCATACGTGTACCGTAGGTGTTCCCTGTGGCGAGGCTGCGCACCGCTGCGTACCGATATGGAGTCCGGCCAGTCAGCAGCAGGACACCCAGAGTTTTATCTGCCATCTGATTGGCTTCCAGAATGAGGCTTTACAGGCGCGTTGGTTCGGGATCACAGCCCCCCCCCCCAAAAAAAACAACCTCCGTGCATGGTCTGCAGCTGCGATCGGGAGCTCAACAGACCACATCAGAACCGCGGCTGGATCGCATCACGGTGCGGTTGATGAGGTCAGCTGCACCCGGCTCGGATATAAAACCAGACCTCGAATGTCTCTGGCAGCGTCTCTGGAGTATTCGTGATACCAAGACGACCGAATCCTTAAACTCTTAGCTTCTCCTCGTTTGGGTCGATGGCAACGGACCCACACAATGTAGCGTGTAACCCGTGAAGCCACCGCGAAGCCACCGTGAAGCGGGGGTTTTATTCAGCGTTGGTGTGTTGGTGCTCTCAGCGGAGGTCTGGCAACCAGCGGGTTTAAAGCCTCTGAATCCGAGGAGGAGACAAGAGCAACTGGTCAGAGACGAGTGAGGAAAGGGGCATAGTGGGAAGCTTGTGGACCCGTGTGAACTCGTTGGTACGGTCCGTTTGGGGCGCTGTGAAAGCTGTCAATCAAACTCCGGTCCGACCGAACTACAGAACCACAACCGTTTAACCCTCCTGTGACCTTTAGGGTCAATTTGACCCCATTCAATGTTTAATGTCGGTGTTCTTTGGGGTCAATTTGACCCCAGGCTGTTTTTCACTGTCAAACATCTAAGAAATATCAACTTTTTTATATATTTAAAGGTCTATTTAGGTCGTCAACAAACAAACATAAAGTACCTCACACTTAAACTTGGGAAACAATATTCATTCTAATAATTTAAGGTTTTAACTTCTGGTTCCAGCCTGTTCTCCTTGAATGTGGATAATATAATGTGAAGGTGCATCTATTGGGCCGAAGGGATCAAATGCTTATTGTCGTTTAGTGAGTTTGAAGAGAAACAATGTGTATCTTTATTTTACATCACATTGTATTAGATATTCAAAAAGCTATTTAAAAAAAAGAAAATGTTACTTTAATTAATTACTTTTATGAATAAGTCATTGTTATCAACACCATCTTGTATCTAATTGGTTAGCTCATTAAGAACATTAATAATGTGCGACAGCCAGCCCACAGCCCTGTGAGGGACCTCGGGTGCCTGTCTGTGTGCCTGTCTGTGTGCCTGTCTGTGGGTCTGTCTGTGGGTCTGTCTGTGGGCCTGTCTGTGGGTCTGTCTGTGGGCCTGTCTGTCTGGGTGTCTGTCTGTGGGCCTGTCTGTCTGTGTGCCTGTCTGTCTGTGGGCCTGTCTGTGTGCCTGTCTGTGTGCCTGTCTGTCTGTGGGCCTGTCTGTGGGCCTGTCTGTGTGCCTGTCTGTGTGCCTGTCTGTGTGCGCAGTCATTCGGAACTCCCAGACACTATATTGTATATTACACAAATGGAGCGTACGTATAATTTGTGTTCTGTGTAACTGGCATCATTACAAATGGAAATACAAGAAGTGCGGTTTGATTTATATATATATATATATATATATATATATATATATATTTGGGTGAATTTAGCCCAAACTTCTCATTGCAAACCCAATTTAGTTTTTAATAGTGTTAATTGTGAAAATGTGCTCTTGGTTGTGCTCAAATGTTTTGTAATAAAACATTTAATATTTTCAGGATCTATTTAAGTACATTTTCAGGATGCACATTAGGCTCAATTAAAGTCAAATCATTGTGTTGCTCTATTCGATGTTTGACATTTCCTGTTGATAAATCACTGCTCATCAATTCTCTCTTTAAGTTATTTCACGGATGTTGAACGTTTGAGGGGAAAAAAGTTTTTATGCCACAGTATTAAAGAAAATAATGATATTCATCCCATAAAATGTTCCTCTCCACAAGAAGTTCTTTCATAAAACGACTAATGGCCCTGGTGTTTGGGGAATGGACTCACACTTTTAGTAATTATTTAAGTTCATTTACACTTTAATACCACTAATAATGTTTTAAATGGTTAGTTTCCGTGCACTCTTTGTGACAACATACATAAATAAAGACCTGATGCGTGTTAGAGGGCTGCACAAACCCTGAGTCACCAGAATTACAACTAAAAATACTCCGACGTCTCATGTTTTCCTCGGTTGTGACCAAATGAACCACACGACCGGTGCCAGAGCACCATTACACCAAAAAGGTGTAATGGTTATTTTTCCTACTAGAATCATTTATTGAGTTTATTGGTTTAATTATGTATTTATCGTAGTTTTACTCTCATGCCACTTTAAGTATTTTTGCCTTTTCCTACTTCTATCCCATTGTATTCTCTCGGTGCTGTTAGGTTGTAATAGTTCATTTTGATTCTGCACATGTGCATAGAGGACGTCTTATACTTTAAATTAATACATATAGAAAGATATTATAATAGGAAATAGTAGGGAGAATATTATGATGACTGTATTATGTTTTTATTATGAAGCATTAGGGAAAGACACAGTTTACTGTATTGACTGTATGTGATGATAACATTTGAATGGTACTGTTTACATGTATGTTGCCTGAATGTTAGTTAGTATTTCAGAAATGTTGGGGTAGAACCCCCTTGAAACCCTTTAATTTTATTTTTATAACTTATTATTTTGCATTTTCAACAAAGAGATTATTCCTTGACATTGAAACCCTTTTTATGTGAGCGCAGCTGAAAACAGTTATGCTGGTGAGAGAAGCTGTAAAACTGGCCTTCCTTTGAGCCACAAGTTAGAAGAACAACATTAATATTTACAATGACGATCATTATTTATAACCTCGTCAATGTCTTGACTAGATTTTGTATTAATCTTGTTTTCATTTAATACATATAAGTGTGAGTTTTCATGGAAAACACAACATTGTCTGGATGACCCCAAACTTTTGAACGGTCGTGTTTATCATCTATTTTACTGATGTTGAACGTTTGAGGGGGAAAAAAAGGTTTCAAGCCACAGTATTCGAGCAAATAATCCTATCCACCGCGTCAAAGGTTCCTCTTCACAAGAAGTTCTTTCATAAAGCGACTGACATCACGGCGCTGCTGTCTGGAGGCACGGACACACACTTTTACAACGCAGCTGGAGGCGACCACGAGTCTCTTTACTCCGGCGCTGAGTGCTTAACGGGTCGTTACGCCGCGGGGCGCCACGTCTTACAAGCGCTCCACTGTCCTACCTGATGAAGTTATGTAACGGCGGCGAGTCGGCAAGTCAGAGCGGGCGGATCCAACACCTCATTAAATCTGCAGCATCTATCAAAAACCTGTGAGAAGGGACTCACTCCAAACCCCAAAATGACAGCATTGCATCGCTTGAATATTTGGTGTGAGACGGAGTGCGACTCGGCTTTAATAAACGGACCGGCATCCTGCAGATTATTTAGACGGCAAACTCCGGAGCCAAATCGGTGCGTCATGCTGGATAAAGCTGTCGAGTTTTCCTGGAATCATCCAACGCAGCGTAGAGGGCATGAATACAAATTATACATCAAATGTTAAAGCAGTGAAATTAATCAGAAAATGCATCCCGAGCTTTAATATGGAACAGATTGTCTTTGCAAATGAGGCGCAGCTCATTGGGATTGTGGATTTATTTCGTCAAGTATTCAAACGAAACGGCTGCAAATATTTGTGAAATGAAGGCAATGATGTGTTTTTGTTTTACCTGCCTTCACATCTCTCGGAGCGATCTGAGGCATTATAAACCTCAACGCCCCTTCTGGGAACGAGACGCGGCCATTACGCCTGAAGATTGATGATCGGAGCGCGGAGCGATCCCCCGAGGTCGCCCACGTGCGATTAGTGGAACGTATCGTTTCTAAAACAACAACGTGGTTCCAGCGTCTCGCCACATTTCTCAGTATCATGCAAAGGTTACGCAACGAAGGTCTCGTCACGAAGGCCTCGCCACGAAGGCCTCGCCACGGACGCCCCGCACAGCGGCGCTGGAGTGGCGGCTGATGGTTTTGCCAGGTGTGAACACCGTGAGCTCAGCCCCCGACCGACTCAGACGGTCCAGCTGCTGCTGCAGGCCCCTGGACGCCTCTACACTCACCCGGTCCATCTCAATGCACACCTCACACACACACACACACACACACACACACACACATACACGTACGCGCACACACACACACGCACACACACACACGCACTTCAGACCGCTGTAAATCATCACTTCAAATACTTCACACCAAGTCAGCCATTCTGTGATCTCTCTCTCTCTCTCCCTCTCTCCCCCTTCCTTTCTCTACTTCCCTCTCCCTCTCTCCGTCCCTCCCTCTCCCTCTCGCTCTCTTTCCCTCTCTCTCTCTCCCTCTCACCTCCCTCACTCTCTCTCTCCCTCCATCTCTCTCTCCCTCCCTCAGTCTCTCCCTCTCTCCCTCTACCTACCTCTACTTCCCTCTCCCTCTCTCTGTCCCTCCCCCCTCTCCCCCTCTCCCTCCTTCCCTCCGTCCCTCCCTCTCGCTCTCTCCCTCCCTCTCTTTCTTTCTCTACCCCCCATGCGACCCTTTCCTATTTCTCTGAACGTTCTCTCTCTTTTCTTTTGTGTCGGATCACCACTTGGATCCAGACTGAAATATCTCCACGACTGTTAGATAGATTCCCATAAAACTGGTTCTGGACCTCCTATTCCCCAGGGGATGGACCCTGATTCAGTTTTTTGTGTGTGTGAAAGGTCTTTGGTACGGACGGTCATGTTTCCGGTAACTTTGGCGATCCTCTGACATTTAACTATTTATTTGAAGAGGGACCGTTCACATCAACCAACCCACAGGTAAACGTGTAACAGTTCAGCTCCACACTTTCCTTTTGTATTAGTTGTTTTCATCCTGTCTCTCTAACTATCACATTGTTCCAGGTCCTGCTTCCCATCTCTCAGTCCAGCTCCCTTCACCTGCCTCTGATCACCTCGTTAGTCCCTCATCACCTTCACCTGGTCCTCATGCCCGTCTCACCTGTTGCCCATTCCCTCGTTAGTCCCTCATCACCTTCACCTGGTTCTCATGCCCGTCTCACCTGTTGCCCATTCCCTCGTTAGTCCCCGTCTACTCAGGTTCCCTCACTTGTCCTCTGACAGGTTGTCTTGTGTTCGTCTTGAAGCAATCCAGCGTTACCAAGTGTATTAAGATAAGATAAGATATTCATTTATTAGTCCCACAGTGGGGACATTCAAGGATCACAGCAGTGGGTGTACATAGAGCATTAATAAAATAAAAGATACAAATAAAAACACAAAACACAATACTAAATACTAATACTACTAATAAAATACTAATACTAAAATACTATATACCAAAAATACCAAATGCTAATACTAAAATACTAAAAGGGGAAAACAAAGTAAAGTGTTGAGTAAAGTGTTAATATAATTTAATATAATATTAATATAGTAATCTGTTCCCGTCAGTTTTTTTCCTGCTGGTACTTGGAGTAAAGTTAATTATTTTTAATATATATTTTAATATAATATATTTAATATTATCCAGTTCTGTCTCCTGAGTCGTGCATTTGGGTCCACCCTAATACTCCCGGGACAAAACGTGTCCGTCTTAGCTATAAGGCTATATTTTAACCGTAGTCCTTGTGGCCAGATATGGTATTACAATCACATCGTTATCACAAATATATCATGAAAAGCAATAAACATAGAGGTTACGATCAAATTCAATTTTGCATGACTTCAAACTTTAAATTCTCTTAAAACGTTCATTCCCCATCAGTCTCAGCTGTATTTTGTTCTCGGTGCCAAATTAGCAAACTAGCATGCGTCGTCATTGTGCGCATGCTAGCAATGCTTAAAATGCCGTTGACTGTTAGAGCCAGCTTGTGATGGGAAGGACTTATTTCAAACGACGTGTTGTCTGACCCCGTTGGGAAGTGTTTATCGGTGTTCCCGTCAGCCACACAAGCGGCCCATAAAGAGAGTTAAAGGTTGCGGTAGTAAAGAGATCGGGAAAGAAATGGAGCGAGAAAAAGAAGTTCAAGCCCAGACTTTGCGTAAAGGGCGTGAAGCGGGAATGTCGGATGGTCCGATAAAGAAACGGTTGCACGCGGTTCCCCAAATTCTGACTTTGGAAAAGGTGGTGAGAGGTTTCCGAAGCCGTTCGTCCATCTCACGAAGATCAACTGGTAGCTTTAGATTTTATTATGAACCCACCCACAACCTTGTGAATGTCCAATCTTAGTCTGCCCGGCAACAACTGGCCCTCTAAAACACATGTATGAAACACTTTTGGTAGGTGTGTTTTTTCTGTGAGGACAAAACCCAAAAATTGTGCACGATATTAACCCTCCTGTTACCTTTAGGGTCAATCTGATCCCATTCAATGTTTAACGTCTCTAAATAAATGATTGACATCATTATTTTTGCTTCATATTTCATGACTTTTCCTAATTTATTTGGGACAACTGGGAAAACATAACATTCACATGATGATATGTGTTCACTGTCCTGAACACAACTTGTACGCATCTGTGTTCTTTAGGGTCAATTTGACCCCAGGCTGTTTTTCACTGTATCAAACATATAAGAAATATCAATTTTTTATTTATTTAAAGGGCTATTTAGGTCGTCAACAAACAAACATAAAGTACCTGACACTTAAACTTGGGAAACTATATTACTTGTAATCATTTTCTGGAGGTTAGGGTAAAAGATGTTGGTACATTTGAAGGTAACAGGAGGTTAAGCAGCTTGTTTACACAGGACCAACAGCTCCAACGAACTCCATCCAGCTCCATTGAGCTCCATCCAGCCCTATTCCAGGTGCTCTCATTAATCCTTCTCTGGCACGTTGAGACCGAGCGTGTCTGGGCTAGAAAGGTCTGCAGCACGCTGGGAAACAGCACGTAGTGTGTGTGTGTGTGTGCGTGTGTGTGTGAGCACACTGGGTCATTTGTTCAGACTCAAATCGCTGCAGTGTTCTCATGAGTGACGGAGGATGAAGAAAAAAAATCCAAGAATCTCCCGTCTGAAGATGTTTCCGGCGGAGCGTTCATCATCGTGCAATAATGAGTGTCAGACGGCGTCTGAAGAGACGCGATGACCTCCTCCTACATTCATCCTGCATTCATCGAGGCAGACATCGGATATCAGAGGATTTATTTATTGCGCAGTGGGCGACGACTGTTCACGAACACATGCTTTATCTTCACTCGTGTGGGAGTGCGCTGCATCGGGTATTATTGTTATTATTATTATTATATGCCGGATAATTTTGAGTGGGAGAACATCGTTCTCTTCCCAGGAATCATGACCCACTATTCCTTTAATAAGCGGTTAGTGAGGGGGAAGTGGATCACATGTGGTAAAGTGGAGTTACTTGAGATGAAGGCCCACATTACTGACCTCGGTTTAACGTCGACGCTCGGTCGGCGTGCCAACTCAACTTAAGTTCCTTTGTTATATCCCGACCCTTTGAAACGGGACTCTCTACTTCCCGTCTAGCGGCCGAGGAGCAGGACGCTAATGTGTTTCCCAGAGAGAGTCAGATGTCCAGGAAATGAACAGATTTATTCCACATTTGGTTTCAGCCTCTGCGTCCTCTACCGTCAACCGGTACAAGATATTTCGTAACACCGAATTCTCAGACTCCCGCCGATCGTCCGATTCCGCGAGTCTGCTGTTTCGCTTTTACGCTCGGGGGGGATCACATGTGGCGTTCAGAGCTGTTTGCTTTCGTAATCGTCCCCCTGTTTTTCTTCAGGGTATTACAGGGTCCACAGACACAGGGCCCTGCTATAAAGAAGTCACTCGCTCCACAGCAGCGGAGGATGTAACGGTGTGAAAACAGAGATTTACAACATCCGGTGCCGCCTGTGCCGACTTGCCGGCCCCGAGCTGAGAGACGGGTCAGGGGGTCGAACGAGGCTCAACCCTCAGGCCCAAAACCGTTGAGCGTAACTCTGTCATCGCTTTCATGATGATTTCTCTAGATTATGATCACTGAGATCCGGGAACACAGCAGGCAACGCTATATTCATTGGATGGTGAAAGACACAAGCAAACTGTGTGTCAATTTTGTATTATTATTATTATTATCTTGTTATTACCTTTGCATTGGAAATGTGGAAGGTAATAAGTCAAAAAGTATTAAATCAAATCGCATGAAATTTGGTGGGATGATTCGTTATTATCCGGGGACCATTTGATTAGATTTTGGTATCGATCGGGTCAAAGGTCAAGGCCAAGGTCATGAAAAGGTCAAAATCTTACTTTTACAATAGCGCTGTACATTTGTATCCAATTGGCAACTAATGCCAAAATGTTCATAATCCAATGCCCAATCTTGTGATATGTACAGGTATGCACTCTACCGAGTGCCCGTTCTAGTTTTCTTAGTTTTTTTTCTTTATTTTATATTAATTTCTGATTTATTTTATATTAATTTATGATAGAAACATATAAGCACTTTTTGCTTCTACCTATACCTTTTCTTTCTGTTTTGTATATTATATAGGATAATATCGTATCGTATTTGATTGACTGAATAAAATACACACATTATCGGCACCAGGAGATGATCAGATTGTGTGTGTGTGTGTGTGTGTGTGTGTGTATGTGTGTGTGTGAGTGTGTGTGCATCTAGACGTCTGTCCACGGCTCTTCTCGCATATTGCTGCACCAAACTGCTGAACATTATTTTAGGCGCTGGTTTACGGCTTCCTGTCCAAGGACCTCCCCGGTGGCCAGTTGTTGGTTGTGTTCATCCAATCGAGCATCACAGACACCCCCGGTGGAGACTTTGCCGAGTGCACCTTTCTAGGTGTCATTTGATCTGTTTTTAGTCAACAAAAGTCGACAGCTGTCGCCAAGTCGTCATGGATACCGGTCGCAGCTGGCCGTAAAGCTTTACGGTATGAGCTTACCTTCTGAGTGCTGGCCTGTGGAGTTTCGTGCATCTGTTTTTTGTTTTCCTCTCGGATCCGTGATGTCCATAAATCTGTTTTCTTTCCTTCCGAGAACTCACTTCGAGCCGCTAAATACCCGTAAGAAGAAGAGGCATCTTGGGTGGTTGTATTTCATCGTGTTTTTTTTTCATTTTTTAAAGTTACGTGTTGATTAGCGTCTCGTCGTGAAGAAATGACATGAAGTATTTTGATGATGACAAAGTTGTCATAACCAATGTTGTCACACACACCAGAACGTCATCATTTAACCTCAACTGCAAACTTATACAACATAAATCTATTATTCACGGTGAAGGATGAGGAACGGACACCTCCTGAGCGCATGCACACGTCTCACCTCGCGACCGAGTATTTCCTGTTATTCCTTGTTGTGTCAAATTGATGCCAAACCTGAACTTGTAACTATGCATGGTTTACACGTGGGTGTCCGTGAATGTAAACCAGGTGCTCCGCCAACACGGGCCCGGAGTTGCATCGTCAGCTCGGCGTACCTAGAAGTGTCTTAACGAGCTCAGCAGGAGCGCTCGCATCAAACACTCGGCTAACGGCTGACACGCTCATTGGGTTTGGGCGGGCGACAAATGGGCACGCTGACGTTCTGAAGGCGGCGCAGCAGCAAAATAAAACTCTGTTTGCTTCTCAAGCCATTTGTTCCAGATCTGAGCTACTTTCATGAGAGGAAACAGCTTCCTGGTTTATGGGAGAACCACTAAAATGTCAAATCCTTGACTGGTCAAGCAGAAGCTTATTGTGAAAAGAAAAAGGAAAAAAGGAGACGGCTGCTTTTGAAAGTATGATAGTCGGAGTGAAGAGCAGCTCGAACCAAACTGACCGAGCATGGAAAAGTCTGAACTAGAGGAGGGTCAAATACTCAGGGGCCGGATTTGTGTTTTTAGGGAAATGCAAATGTAGATGCAGAGTGGCGTTTACACATTTACAAGTAAAAGATAATTAAGGGGGTGCTTTTCTTTTTCTTTTTTTGGGGGGGTATGTGTGTTTCTATGCATATATATATATATATATATATATATATATATATATATATATATATATATATATATATATATATATATATATATATATATATATATATATATATATATATATAGTGTCCTGTTTTGTGTGTGCATATATATACTGTATACTTGATTTTTTTTTTTTTTTACAGAAATGCAAACCCTCAAAAGTAAGACTGAATAATAATAATAATAATAATAATAATAATAATTCTAATAATAATAATAATAATAATAATTACAAATAATTAAAATGAAAGTAAAAATAATGTCATTCTTTTCATAATTATTTATTTATACAACAATGTTTGAGATACAATGTTGTATCTATCTAGGTGTATATATATATATATATATATATATATATATATATATGTTTATGTCTGACATTTTTGTATTTGTTTTATGTTAAAATGTCTGAATGAATAAATAATGTAAGTGACAAAAAAAAAGAAAAAGGAAAGAAAAAGGATTTTCTTGAGGTAAGGAATGGCGAAGGCAGATGGAGGGAGACAGGCGTGGTGTGATGTCATGTTAGACACGAGGAAGAGCTTTCCGTGGCTGGAGATCAGGGGTAAAGAAACACAAGTGAAATGCACATCAAACAGTATCAGGGTGAAGCGAGAGACTCTTCAGAGATTTACCTCTCGTGGAAAAGAGAATAAATTCTAACCAGATGCTGTGTTTCATTTGCATGATGTCAACAACAGCGTGGGGTTGGCAACGTCTCTCCTTTTGTTGTTGTTTGTAGGATTGCCTGCACATCATCTCCAAACCAAAAACTAAAAATACATCGTAGACATACAGTATCAATTACAAGCCCGAGCTTGAGTCGGTAAATCTTGCTAAAAAGTTCTTCGCTTTCCCTGCGTTGGTTAAACGAGAGGAACATGTGTCCGTCGAACACTGCCAGGACGAGACTGGAAGAGAAGAATACAAAAAGACCCGAGAGGCGCGTTAAAGGTTTTTTGAGGAGTGAAGTTTAATGGGGTCGGGGTCGTCTTTGTCGGCGGTCAAATATTTAATTGTTTTACGGGATAAAAAGCACAAGCAGAGCCAACTGAGAGCCTCGATGCGGCATCAGGGCCGGATGCACCCGGAGCTCGGCCCTACGGAGACTCATTCTGAGGACAGCTCTGGTTTTTTGAAGGTTGCGTGAAAGTCTAACACATCTTATCTTTCTCACTTCGTCCGAACACCCTGTTCCCAAATCACCGGATTCATCTCCTCCAATCCAAAAGGGGTTTCTTGTTCCAGCTGGCCACAACTATCTCTCTCCTTTCTCTTGTATCTGTGCGATCTCTCCTCTCTGATAACGCTGGCCGAGATCAGTGTTGTTCTCCGGGAGAGTAGAAATGACCTCAGTCTGACTCATTGGTCCGGGTTCGCTACGACATGCAGAGGCAGAGAGAGAGAGAGAGAGAGAGAGAGAGAGAGGCGCGTTGGCAGAGTGCTGCTGGGTAGACAGATGGAGAGAGAGAGAGAGAGAGAGGGGTAAAGACAGGCAGGGTCCTGAGGTTGCCCCGTGACGGAGGAGGCATATTAGTGCGCTCGCAGTCCGACCTTAATGGCCGGGCTGTTAGCGACGGGGGACGTCACGGCGTGCTCGACGTCCAAGAGGCCAAATGCTTCCCGATGTAGATCCTAAAAAAAGAGAAAGGAAGGAAGAGAGACAGTCCATCATTTGCTAAACCCCTCCCCCAAGCAGCAGTCGTCCAATCATAGCTCAGCAACTAAACTTAGCTTCTGCAGGCCTGTCGCGTTCGGGGTTCCTCGCTCTGTTTTTGCGTCTCACCCGACTCCGAGCGTGAGCAGGTGGGACGACAGCAGGGAGGGAACGAGGATGAGGAGGACGCTGGAGGAGAAGAGTCCCCTCTTCATCGCCTCCGTCTTCCTCGCGCTGAGGGAGCCTCGCTGAAACACAAACTCTCTGCAGAGCGACGCAGGCCAAGGGAGGATAGAAGAGGAACACAAAGCAGGAGAATAAAAGGAGATAATGAGAACAAGAGAGAGAGAGAGAGAGGTTGCAAAGTAGAGAGAGCATTAAGATCTGCTACCTGTCAAATAGACGTATTGAAATGCAGAGGATTAAAGGTTACGCGTGGCAGCGTTAAGTAAAGTGAGAGGATTCATGAGCTCCTCACCCGTATAATGCGTAAACAACATTTAAGACGCAGCGTTTGAACAAGCTGTCAAAGTTAAACTTAAAGTCCCACTATGTAACTTTTTCACCTTAAAATAACAGCTCGAAAAAAATTGTGCCGCTACAATGACTTTTAATATGTTGATTTGCTCCTCCGCCATTGGGGGGTGGCCAGAATACTGCTGAATGT